>PVKE010012440.1:0-38343 GCA_004027555.1 Craseonycteris thonglongyai | reverse complement strand
AATATAAGTAAGTGAAAGCAAGATACGAGATTTTCATATTCTATGGTCCCAATTAAAAAAAATTAATATAAACATATGCATAAGAAAACTGGAAGTATATACCCAGAACAGTAATGATTATTTATGGACAGTGGGACTATAGGTGATATTTATTTCTATTTTTTTGAAGGTTTATTTTATTGTTTTTGACAGAGACAGAGAAAGACAGAGACAGAGAGAAGGGGGAAGTGGTAGGGCCTAGAGCAATCTCCATAATTGTATGTCATCAGTTTTTGACACGGTTTTGTTCCACATAGGTGAGCTGAGGCTGCACAGGGCAGGAACTAGGACAGGGGCCTCCTGCATGGGAGGCACACCCCATTGAACCGGGATGTGGGGAGAACCAAACTAGGGGCCTCCCACATGGGAATCACACTGCAGATCAGCATATGGGTCCTCATGGGCCGGGGCTAGGATTTGATCCTTGGTCTCCAGGGCTACAAAGCAAGTATTCAACCTGCTGAGCCATCCCGGCTTCCCCTTCTTTTTTTGTATTTTCTACTGTAAGCATTTATCTGTTTGTTTTGGGGTTTTTTTGCATGACTTCTTAAAAAACAAGGTTAGTGTTAAAATCTCACCTTTTAGCTCAGTTATTTTAAGTTCACTTCTTTGTTATATGTAAGGTGATTTAATCACTGGGTTTTTCTTCTGCATCTCAACTTTTGGGATAAAGGCCAAATTATGAAGGAAAAATGCTGATATAAGTAACATATACAAAGACATAACTCCCAAGAGACATTCTGGAGTTGACACACATTCAGCCCAATCTGTTGTTTCCCTTTATGTATCCAAAGTCTTGGACAAGAGAAATTCATAGTCAGAATGATGGTCCAAAGGCCTTCTGCAATTCTCAGTTATCAAAGAAAATTCAATGATGGCCACTAATTGACTACTGTGGCTCTTAAAACAAAATATAGCCTTTATTTGGAGTTAGCAGTCAATAAGTATAATCTAGCAAACATAATTGAAGCTCTTTGCAGAGGGAAGATCTACAGGGGCCCAGAGTCATCATTCTGAACATCTATTTTAATTGTCTAGGCTCCCCTTCCTCCCTTCTATGGTCATGGCCACCATGTGCCTTTGGCACAACTTTTAGATTCATCCACTCTTCTATTTTGATTTTCATGTCCCTAGGTTAGACCTTCCACTACTCATTCCTGGACTACAACAAAGTATTTTGGATTCTAGATGTCTCCACTGCAGTGCTTCCTGCATACTGCTTTCAAACTAGCCTTCCTAAAGCCTGGCTTTTATCAGCTTTTCATCCTCCTCACCAGGAAACTATAACACCCTTATACTGCATGTGGCATCAAATGAAAATGTTTATCTGCCAAAATTTGATCCCAGCCAATCTCATTTCAAATTACAAAACTATACCTGGTTCATTTACTCCTCTGTACCTGTGATCCTTCTAGTTCACCCTTCCCCGACAGAATCAGTTGTCCCTGCATTGCCCTACCCAAATCTTATCCATTCTCCAAGGCTCAGCTCATGCCTCTACCTTCTTCCTAAAACCTTCTCCTACTTCTCTTCAACTCTCTTTTCTTTGGAATTCCTATTGCATTTTGAGCCTGCACCACACCATTTAGAATATATTTATTTGTTCTCCCGTTGTTTCATCAGTGCTCTTGGCATCTCTCCTGCTAAACTATAAGCCATCATTTTCTGCATCAGATAACTTATCATTATGGTTGTCAGCATCATTGTCATCATCATCATCATCATTATCAAAAAGCAGTATTGGCCTGAGCCACCAAAACTATAAGCATTCTGGCATTCTAGGTATCTGCCAAGACACCTCAGAGAAAACATTTGACTCTGGTTATGCAGAAAAACATAAGTCCTTGAAGACTAATTTGCTTTCACAAGCAGAGACAGGAAAGTTGATCCTTTCTTCCATGACTCGTGCTCTGAGCAAGAAAAAAGGAAGAGCAGGCCAGAGAAGGGATTGCGGTCAGTGTGAAGAAAGCAGATATAGCACAAGAATATTGTTACCACTTGGCTTTTGGTTTCCACCTTCACCCTCCAGTAGTCCTACCTCTTGTCTCTGATTAAGACTGAATCCCTACCAGCCCTCAGGTATATGTCAGATGCTTTAACACCATGAGCTCAGAACTCGAAAAATATCTGCCACTAGTGGGAACACTAGTAGGAGTGTGTGAGGTGTTTGGAGCTGAGTAGGCTGGCTGTTTGGCTTTTCTTTGGCCTGTTATGAACTAGGCCACACAGCGGGAGGTAAGGAGCAGGCAAGAGAGTGAAGCTTCATCTGTACTTATAGCTCTTCCCCATAATTTGCATTACAGCCTGAGCTCCGCCTCCTGTCAGATCAGCAGCATCATTAGATTCTCATAGGAGCACAAACCCTACTGTGAACTGTGCATGTGAGGGAGCTAGGTTGCATGCTCCTTATGAGAATCTAATACCTGATGATCTGAGGTGGAACTGAGGCGGTGATGCAAACATTGGGGAGCGACTATAGATTAACATTAGCAGAGAGGTTTGACTGCATAGAGGCCATAATAAGTCAATTGCTTTCAGACTCATATCAAAACCCTGTCAGTGAGTGACAAGTGACAAGTAAGCTGCATCTGGTGGCAGACTTAATAGTGGCAAGTAAGTTGTATAATTATTTCATTCTATATTACAATGTAACAATAATTGAAATTAAAGTGCAGAATAAATGTCATGCACTTGAATCGTCCCCAAACCATCCCCCCAACCACCCCTGCCAGCCATGGAAAATTTGTATTCCATGAAACCGGTCCCTGGTGCCAAAGTTTGGAGACTGCTGGTGTACATCATCTAAGTTGCACAAAGTACAGGGAGGGGCCACTGTCCTGGAGCTCAACTTTGTCTTTCCAGTATGATGGAGCACCTTGAAACTTTTATGTAGAGGTTCAGAATGTTAACTGTAGGCACTGCTCCCATCCCAGCTCTTTACAAATCCCACCCCAAGTTCTTCACACCTTTGTGTGTGGTGAGAGGTGAGTCAGGAAGCAGGCTTCTCATAGCAGAAAGTCAGAACCATCATAAAGGGAGAACACAGCAGTCAGGCTCACTGGACACCAAAATACATCCTTTTGTTTGGAGGTCTGGTGTCCTTATTCTTCTCAGCATCCTCATAAACCATTGGCCCCTTCTGGACAGTGAAAGCATCTCCTTCCCCTTTTGCAGCTGTCACTCCTCTTGTCTATACTTCCCTTTCTGTGGACATCACATGCACATGATGGCTGGGGGTGACAACTGCCCCTTAGCCACATATATGTTCCCCAGATCCTCTTTTTTCTCCAAGGGCCAGTGGGGTATAATGGAGTGAAACTAACTTGAATGCAGCTCAGCACAATCACATACTACTAGTTAGGTGTCTTTAGACAAGCTACTTACTCTCTATCTTCAGTGTCCTTCTCTGGAAACAGGATAACCACAGCAATCTTGAAGGGATGCTGTGAGAATTAGCATTCACTGTAAGATTGCCTAACACACACTCTTTCTTCATAGCCTGAAACTTTTACCATCAAGTCTGGCCCGACAAATAATTGAGCATGTACAACTGAAATGCAGCACTAGCTTTGGAATTAGGAGAACTGGGTTCCAGCTTCTCTGCTTAGTACCTAAGTAAATGATGAGGCAAATGAAATAACACGTGAAAAAGAGGTTTTGCAAAATATAAAGTGTTGTGCAAATGTTAGTTGTTGCCATTGTCTCAGAAGGCCCATCAGCCCCCGCTCTAGTAGCACTGATCCTTGAATCCATTGGTACTCATTCTAGAAAGCACAGAAATCTTGGCTTCTTGACAATGAGATTTAGTCAAGGCAAAGGCAGTCAGTCAGTGGAGAGAGGAAAGAGAGAGGAATGCCAGCAACCTGTCATGAGTGGTTGGGGGCAGGCCCAAAGTGACAAGGATGCTGGAGTAGGGTCAAGGAGCATTGCATGGAGAGGTACCAAAGGTAAATCTAGCCTTTTAAACCATTTTCCTGGGGCTACCACTGCCTGAGCAAGCTTCAGCAAGTCTCCTACCCTCCCCACCTACACACACACACCCCACATGCTCTCATAGCTGACACGGGTATTTGTTTTCCCTAGGGAACATATCTGGCATCTTTCTGTAGATGAAGCATGAATGTCCTTTTGTTAGAGGCCAGCAAGGGAGAGTAGAAGTATGTAAAGAGAGAAAAATATATCTCTAAACTTTGGAGGGTGCTGAGTGGATGATGGGAAAAGTTCTAAACAAAATTTTTTGAAGTATTAATAGCTGTACTGTCCTATCTGTGTGCAAGGTACACAAAAAAAGGCTGACCTGGAGATTGGCAAAGGAGGACAAATACAAAGTGAAACTCAAGCACAAAAAGTGAGGCAGCAAGGCAGACAGAGAAACACACTGATGGGCACTTAACCATTAAGCTAATTTGCAGAAGATGGAAGTGAAGCTCAGAAGCCCTAAGGAAGATATGATGTCATTCTGATTGCAGGCAGCTTCAGGGGGAATACTTAGCTCAACCTTCATCTCCTCAGTAATGTAACACAGGAAGGTGTTTTTCCAAGTAATCAGTAGAGGAAGAGAAATCCAGTCCTGGGTGGCACCCGCTCACAGCTGTGGCTGACCTGCAGGTTGCCTGCTCCAGAGGGCTGCCACTGAGAGGGTGCCCAGCTTTTGGAAGGAACCAAACTAGGCAGGAGAAGGTGCTTCCATGAGAATTTACAAAGAATGGCTTAAACATTTGTTCTGAGCCTTCCCTCTGATACCACCTTTACCCCACCCCACTCCACCCCATACTCCTATTTGAAATTTTCCAGTGATTTTAGTCTGAGGAAGGCTCAGTAAGATTTAGTTAAACCTGTAGGAGACAGACCCATAAGAGTTATTAAGGGAAGATCCACCCTTCCTTTTGGGGTTGGGGGATACCTCCACCCTTCCTAGGCTGGTGTAAGGAAGGACTGTCAGCTTTCTCATATGATGTATCTTTGTGTCCCTCTCACAGGTAACTGCATGGGTTGGATGGACCATGGGACAAAGCCCAGAGCTGGCCTGGCCCTGTGTGATCCAGGACAAGTCACCTTCCCATTCTGAACCTCAGTTTCCTATCTGTAAAATGAGGATATTGGATTAGAGATTCTCTAAGGTCTCTTCCATCTCTGAACATTCTCTGATTCTCATACCCAAGGTGAGACAGTCAAGGTGAAAAAAGTAAAACTTAGGTACTCAGCTCAGTGTCCGGGGTACAGTTGAAGCAGACACCTTGAAGGCTCTGTGTCCTGGGGGTATAACCCTGGCCCCCTGGCCTAGAAAAGACCACCAGACTGGCTGCCCAGTATGCCAACATCCCATGTGCACATTGCCTCCCCCTTCCCCAGGCCAGATTCTGCCCCCCTGAAGTAGAGTGCAGTGGTAGAGAGCGTGGACTCTGAATCTAGGTTGAAATCTTGGCACTATCAGAGTGAAGGCAGGATAATGAGATGGTGAAGTACTTAGTTAGGCTCAAGGGTCAAAGACTGAAGTTCAGATCCATATGCTTCTGAGAAAGTTACGTATTTAATCTCTCTAACTTTGGTCTCCTTAACTATCAAACAGGAATGATAATAACATAATAGTCTGAATCCCACAGGGCTACTGTGAGGATCAAATAAAATAGTGCATGTAAAGTGCCTAGCCAGGGCTATTTTTTTTATTCAAAACACAGAAGTTTTATTATTATTAATTATTATTATTATTATTATTAGCTACTCATTGGAGTCTTTTCTTTTATTTATATTTTATTTATTTATTTATTTATTTATTTATTTATTTTTGACAGAGAGAGAGAGAGAGAGAGAGAGATACGGAGACAGAGAGAGAACCGAACTGGGGGAGCTCCCCAGTTCAGCATATGGATCCGCACAGGCCGGGGCCGGGATTCGATCCATGGTCCCCGGCGCTGCAAAGTGAGCGCTTAACCCACTGAGCCATCCGGCTTACCCTGGAGTCTTTTCTTGATGCTCATGTTGACCAGTAAACATTCCATTATAAATGTTGTGATGGGGATGGGGTGAGGACATACTGACTGGATACACCAAATTGAGTTTCAAAGCCTTAGGGGTGGCCCTGGTAATTAAGACAGTAGCCCCAACTATGCTAAAGCAGTCATCCCCCTACAGGAGTTGACATATTTGCTACTCTGGGGTACAGGGAGGCAGCCCAGGAAAGGCCACATCCTATTCTAGGACTGAGAGAAGAGCTTACTGAGCCCACTCTCTCACTTACATGCAAGGGTTGGCATTTTATACCCTGACAGCCTTCTACTGCTGGCTGTGGTCTAGGGCCACCTCAGGCCGGCACACTGGACCTTTCTCTCTCCACCAAAGGGAGAAAGAAGTCTTTGACAGTCACCTCCTAGCATATTTTTGGTACTTGTTCCTTGAGAAACTCCAGACCAGCTGGAGTATGGGACCAAATCTTCTACTGAGATCATGTGCTTGCTGCCATGCTCTGCCACCTTCCCACAGACATGCCGGTGTCGCCTGCTGGCTTTGACCATGAGGTTGCAGTAGCTTTACAAGAGGCAGGGTCACCATCTCCTCACTCCCACACCTCACCCTGCACGCCTTCAGAATCTCCTCTCAAAGGGCTCCTTCATGTCACAAGTGTCACAAGTCCCTCTTAAAAATATCATCTTCCTCTAAAAAGACTGTATTGAGCACTTCTGTGGTGTCCTGCTGAGCTCTGCTTCTAGTGAGTCACACTATCACAGGCTCTGCCCTCTGGGAGAAAGTCCAGAATCTTTGGCAGAGACTGTAAATCCAGTTTGGCTAGGTACTAGACTGTTGAAAGGGAAGGTCTTTTAAAAATTTCCCCAAGGTCACTGGTTGATGACCCTCTTCCATTCGTTTTTACCTCCCATTTTCCACTTTCTAGCTTCTTCCTTCCTTCTCCTTCAAACTCCCAAACACTTCCTTTTTCTTCCATGTAAATTTCAAGTAGACTTATTTCCCCTCTCAAATCTAGAGAGCTGTTTGGCTCATTGTGACACTTGATTTTGAATAGGCACTAGCTTGAATTTTTAAGGGTCTTGGGGGCTTAATGTCACATCTACAAGTACATGAGGACTGTTAGGAGTATCCAGCCATGTAATATGAAAAATAGAGGCATTTGTGGCTGGATTTTTTCTGGACAATCCTCGTATTTCTACTTTGGATGCTTTAGAAATTCCAGAATCTTACAATCTTACATTTAAAAAGCTAGATACACCAGAGAAAGTCCTAACCAAGCAAATGTCAACATAAAGCCCTGGGAAAGGAGAAAGATAGATACCTACATTGACTCTAAAAAGGAAATGTAGCAGTCCCCCCCAAAAAAAAATGCAAGAGTCAAAAAGGACCACTATTTCAAAGAAGTGCCTTATGTTTCTGACCCTTGGGCTCAGTTGTTCTCAAGAGCTCTCCTTTACCAGTACTGAGCTGCCCATCTTTCTGACACCTCTAGTGTCTTGGCCAGGTTTCTGAAGCCATTTTAAAATGTGTGCATTTTAATAATCAAGGAGTTAGGAGTCTTGCATAGTTAACAGTGTTCTATCATTCTCCCCAGTTACTCAGCCCTTCTTTCTACATCACTCTGGAGAGGGGCCTTGTGGTCATTCAAGCTATTTGACCAGCAGGAGGGATGTTTATCTTTGCAGGACAGGATCCAACTATGAGCTCAAGAAAAGGCCAGCTGTGGGTCTAGTGGAGTTGGTCTCAGTGCCCAGTGTCTTTTGAGGTGACTTTCCTGCCCATTAACCACCCCCTCTGCTCCCCTGACACATGAAGCTGCCCTTGCCATGTCCCTGTCCTATCGAGTTACCACCTTTTCTGAACTGAAATCGAGTACAAATAACAATAAAAAATAAATTAATTAATTAAAAAAGAATATCTGTACTTGACTGACTTCGTAAACTATTATAACAAGGGCGTAGGACCAAGACACTTCCCTTGGCCCTCAGATAAGTTGCTCTGCATTTTTACAAAGGCCTGCTGAAGACAATACCAAGAGAATGAATAATGGTAGTAGGTACCCCAGACAAATAAAGAAGATATCATTTGAGGGGGACTGTTTCAAAAGAATAAGTTTTGTCTATTATGAAGGGTTGGCATGTGACCCTGTCTCAATTCTTTTAAAAGGGCTCATGGTGTTGTGTCAAAACACCCCACTTCAACCCTATTTCAGCTCATCCCAAATTCTAACATTTAACTGTAATTCTCTATGAATTTCCACCCTTTCCTCCCCTGTAATACCTTGAGGCTTAACCAAAGTGGGGTTTTATAGCCTATTAGCACCCAAGAGGTAGAAGAGACCTCAAGATGTGTAAAGTTCTTTGAGATCTATCCCAGTGACCAGGGCCAGGATACCTCATACCTCCCTCTGCCCACAGGTGCTGTTGCTCATGGCTCAGGGTCGAGAATAGGATAATACATGCTTTTTCTGGCAGGAGCTGCCAGGCAGGGCAGAGGGCAGGAATGTACCCACTCCCATATGCCCTAAAAAGGGGGCAGGGGAGATGGGAACCAGGCCTCTGAGAGGGGCAAAAGGGATGAGGAGGTGCCAAGATTCTTGGGCTCAGCAATCAGCACATAGCCCAGCCCCTGACCAGACCTCTTCTGAATTACTAGGGCATGCCTCAGGCGAGGCCTCCTCCCAGAGCCCTCCCTTCCCAGACCAGCCGGATCACCTTGATCTTCTCGCCCTCAATTTCCACGGTCTTCTCCCTGAAGTCCACGCCGATGGTGGCCTCAGTTTTGTCCGGGAAGGTCCCCCCACAGAAGCGGAAGGTCAGGCAGGTCTTGCCCACGTTGGAGTCACCAATAACGATGATTTTGAAGATGCGAATCTGCACGTACTGGTCCAGCGACGAGTCGAGCTCCAGGGCTGCCAGGCCAGCGGCTGAGGCATGCTGCAGGCTCCCATGGCCCAGGATGGGCTGCGCCATCTCCCCGGACCGGACCGGGATGCCAACCCTCCTGATGGGCTCCACACAAAGAAAACGGCCACGTTAGTGTGCTCCGGGCGAGCAAGCTTTATGTGTGTGTGTGTGTGTGTGTGTGTGTGTGCGCGCGCGCGCGTGCGTGTCCATGAGTGTGTCCGCGCGTGTGTGCATGCGCCGGCACCGTGCGCGCGCGCGCGTGCGCGCATACAGGGGGTCCTTTTCACCCCAGGTCCCTCTCCTCCTCCTCCAGTGCACACGCCTTGCAGCATGGAGGCACCAGCAGAAAAGCCAGGCAGGGGAGGAGAGATGAAAGAGAGATGGCAAGGCATTAGCCTTCTCCTTCTGTGTTTGCCCTAGCAAGGGACGTTGGGATGTGCAACCCCCACCTCTGCCAAAGCTGCTATGCTTTGGCCTCCTAGACCCTCCCTGGCCTGCACCCTAGGGATACACTACAGAGAGGAAGCCTATAGAGAAAATGGGGTAGGAAGAGTGGCACACCACCCCGGGATGGTCCTCTTTTCTCCATGACCCCATTTATTTTATGGGTCTCAGGCTCCCCACCCCCACTTTCTCAAAGTGCACGGGGGTCAGCGGGCCCAGGGCACAGCTGGGGAGAACAAAGAGCTAGCTGTACCCTAAGGCATCTGTGGAGCACTTCAGCCTCGGAGCAACAGTCCTTTACTCGGCGGGGATGGGGTGCGGAGAGGAGATGCCTCTCACCTTCAGAGCCGCGGGCAGCAGAGCTGCGCCACTGCGGCCCCCTCCGAAGCCTTGGGATAAAGGGATGCTCTGTCTTATTGAGGAAGCAGGTGCACTCGCGCGCCCGAGGAGCGGAGCGGGGCGCTGCCAAGAGACGCACTGTGGCACTGGTACCGGTGTGCATGTGTAGGGGAGTTACTGTTTCAGTCACAGACTTGCCAGATGTAGAGGGCCGCGTGCCAGGCGCCAACCTTCCCTCATCACAGCACGAGCACCCATCTACTGAATGTTCAGGAGAGCGGCTCCCATTGGCTGCCGCAGTCGGTTGTGTTTGACTAGCCAATGGGGAAGGCCCGCCACAGGAGAGGGCCACACAGGGAGCAGGAGAGCCGGGGAAGCTGCTGGTGGCCATTGCAGCAAAAGGAGACTTTGTTTCTAGGGCTAACCATTCCAGGCCCAGATGGTGGGATCTTGGGACAAGCCATAAACCTCACAGTATCCTGCACTCCCGAGCCCTCCGTGTAATCATAAGTCCTTCCAGAATAGTGGAGTTTCAAGAGGAATTGGAAACCACTAAGCGAGTTCACCCCTCTGCAACTGAATGTACAACAAAGTGGTTCAGTCTAATTTGCCAGAAGCCTAAATTATGCTTGGAAGATGATAAATGAACAGAACCTCCTTACAGTATTAGAGGACAGCTTCCCAAAGCTTACTAATCATCACACATCGTGGTCAAAACCAGTATTCCCTCTCCTGAAAGTGATTTGCAGGTTCAGAATTTGTCTCAAATAACTTTACTGAGGTACAATTTACACACAATAAAGTGCAGCCCTTTTAAATTAAGACTTTTAACCATCCTCCCACAAATTTCATAGGTGAAGGTAATATTAACATATGCCAGTAGCACTGACATGAGTTATTTGATTGTGTCATCAAGGTCAGGGATTCCAGCAGCATACATGAGCTGCATGCTATATTAGTTGTCTGTGAGGCTGAGCTACAGAAGAAACAGAGATGACTAAATCCATTTCCAGTATGAGAAAAACAATTCAGTGCATCCATGATAGATCTGTAAGCAAATTGGAATGTGACTGCTCAAAATGGCTGGGGAAATGGGGTCTTCTAGTTAATAACTTTTTTAGTTGAGTTAGCAGATATATTTATAGCCAACTCTTTTAGCATATATGTGGGTCACCCATTTCTGAAACCCTAGATTATACTATTTAATATTTAAACCATCTCAAGGATTTAATCCAAGGTCATCATTATGAATATCAATTATCATTGTACAGTGTGAATAGCAATCATTGTTGTACAGTATTTTGGGGTTTTTGTTTGGCTAATGTCTAGATAACAGTTTGCAGCATCAGTCTCATCAGTATTTGAAACTATGCTCCTGGTGATCTTTATCTACAGAAGAGTAGCTATTAAAAGGGTGCAAAACTATTAATTCGGCATATCCAACAGGTAGAGTGGAAAGAAGCTTTGCCAATTCATAGCCAGAATTAATGCCAACTTTCTAATAAAATCTACATCCATATAATAAGATTATTTATATGCATGCTTCCAGCAAATACTCGTCACTGAGTCTGAGAGTTCACATTATATTAGTAAGGTAGAAACATTAATTTCTGGAAGTGTGGTATCTCAAAGTGGGCTCCATGCCCTAATAAAATGTTTGTTACCTTTGTGGGGTAAGATTTTGGGAGAACTTCCACTTATGGTTTTGAATTTAGTTCCATGTGTGTATATTGCTTTTGAAAAATAAAAATAAAATGAAATACAATTTTTAATTAAAAGGACAAGAAAACTACCTCATTGCACCTATTGCAAAAATAAATTTAAAGTGCTGTACAATGCCTTTGTTAATTTTGCATCATTAAATGATTCTGTTTCAGCCCGTTTATTTGAATGTTTCAAATATAACCAGTTGTTTTCATAGGTACCTTATCATCATAATTTTGACAGTGTCTTCCAAAGAATCTTTAACCAACAGATAATAACTTTTTAATTTAATCAATCCATGTTTATTACTGGCATTTAGAAACAGCAATAAACATCAATGTCTGTGAGGTCTTTAAAATATTAAATAAATATAAATAATTTTGATCTTATTGTGGAATCAATATTTTCAGTTTTTGGGTAATGAAGCTTTAGGTGAAAATTTGCCTGTTGCCTGCACATCTTAACGGTATTCTTTTAAAGATTTATTTACTTACTTACTTACTTATTTATTTTAAGATTTATTTTTTTGTGGGTTTTTTTCTGACAGAGACAGAGAGAGACAGATAGAAGGGGGAGGCCCAGAGCAGTCTCCACAATTTTACTACATCATCAGTTTTCAACATGCTTTCATTTCACACAGGTATGGGAGCTGTGCAGGGCGGGAACCAGTCAGGGGCCTCTGGCATAGGAGGCATGCCCCCTCTAGCCAGGGGCCAACACAGGGGCCTCCCACATACGAAGCTCACCCCAGCTAGAACTGAACTGGGGCCACACCCCAGTTCAGCACATGGGTCTGCAAGGGCCTGGGCTGGGATTCAATTCTCAGTCCCTAGGGCTGCAAAGTGTGTGCTCAACCGGCAGAGACATCCCAACTTCCCCAATATTCTTTATGAGCAAGGGAACTCTGATCTTTTTCACCCAGTAAAGACTGCTTCCTGGGTTGAACTTCCTAAAACAATGCCTTAGTAATTTCACTCTCTATCCTTATTCTACAAAAAAAAAAAAAGCCCCCCCAAAACAGTAATAATGTCATCACCTACATGATTGGGGCCAAACTCGTTGGCTAGTTAAAATCTGACCCTACTATATTAACTTGTCCTTATTTACTTCCTACTATATACTCTCTACCATCATCTCCTGAAAATGAGCTGGTTTTTGTTTCTTTTTTCTTTCTTAGACTTATTTTAGTGTTTTTGACAGAGAGAGAGTGAGAGAGAGCGAGAGCAAGTGCAAAGGGGGAGGACCCAGAGCAATCTCCATAGTTGTGCATCATTAGTTTTCAACATAGTTTCATTCCACAGAGGAGGGTGTGGAACCTCACAGGGCAGGCACCGGCCTGGGGAAGGGGGTTCCCCCATGGGAAGCAAGCCCCAGTTCAGCATATGGGTCCCCACAGGCTGGGGCTTGGACTTGATTGTTGGACCTGAGGGTTGCAAGGCGAGTGCTCAACCGGTTGAACCATCCCTCATTCCCCTGGGTTTTGTTTCTTTTATGCCTCCAAGCCTGTTAAACAGCATGGTGTCTCTTCTAAGATACTTTACAAATATTAGCTCATTTAATCTTCATATCAACCCTGTGAGATTGGTAGATGGGGAAAATGAGGTATAGTTAAGTGGCTTGTGCAAGTGGTAGAGCCAGAATTCAACTTGGGGCAGACTGAATCCCAAATCAATGGTGTTTAACTACTAAAATATTACCTTTGACTCCAATATATTCACTGTCTGATATATCATTCCTCCTCTTCCACTATTTCAATTTCACTACTCACCCTTCAAGGTACAGGTTCAAGTAACACTTCTTGCATGTCTTTCCTTAGCTATTCCATCCCACATTCTTTTCTTTTGCTTTGACATTACATCAAATGTTATTACAGTGGACTCTCCATTAATGGGAACTCAAGCAACTGGGAAAAAAAAAGTTTGTCAGTTGCTTGAGATTTTCCGGTTGCTTGAGTTCCTGTTAATGGAACATGGATCTAGCATCTACCAATCCCCATGGGTGCCTGTTAACTGAGAGTCTACTGTATTTAAAAATATCAGTATATGTTAACTGCCCAGCTAGACATTGACCACTTCCTACACTTTTCATATCCCCCAGAGCTCCCTTCATAGTATAGCCCAAGTGGCAAATGCTTGATAAATATTAAGATGAATATGTAACCCAAAACTTTGAAAAAGGCATATGCTGTCTTGCATAAAGCCAACATTTATTTCTAATTTAACTTACATTTAATGGAGTCAAAACACCGATTTACTCAGACCTGCATCCTATTCCTCCTCCCACAACTCTATACAAGTTCTGCTTAGGATTTTTCTCTAACAAAGCCTGTGAAGCACGAATGCATTTTGCCAGTACCAGCTCTCAAGAACGGAAGCCCTAATATCGACTATTCGCAGCACCTGATACAGAATCCAGGACTCAGAATTGCGCAATATAAAATATGGGGAAAGAGTGCGGAATGAATACCTGCCCTGGAACAAGGGTTGGGTGGGAAAGTGCTAGCTATTTGCAAAAGACAGAAATCCAATCCGAATCTGGAAAGCCAGAAGCCCGGATCAGACCTATGAAAAGACTGGAAATGGACCAGAGCCAGAAAGAGAATCTGCAAGGCTTAGTATGATATATAGTCCTTGAAGCTAGTGGTCTAAAACAGAAAAACAAAACTCGGTGCTGGGGCCACGCTTTGTGAGGTGCTATTATCAGTTCCGTCCATTGGCACAGCGGCAACACTCGCCACAGACAGCCATTAAAAACGGCCCCACGGGTCCCTCCTTAGATAGCTTTCCGTACTCGCTAAGCGGAACATAATGCCACCAACCCATGCAAACTTAAGTCTGAGGACTTTGCAAGCGAGCGGAAGCTAGGCGCATGCGCAAATCTTCTATCCTTGTGGGCCAATGGCACTGTGGCCCTGAGGCTACACCTGCGCAGTAGGCCTCCAGTCGCGCTTCCTTTTCCTCTGCACTAGCAAGCCGGCTTAACTGTCTAATGCTCACCCCGGAGCAGGGAGGAGGAGCCTACGTCGAGTGCGTGTAAAGGGACCTGGGGCGTGCCGGCCGGAGCCCACGGTGTTTGACCTGTCTGTTGTTGCGTGAAAAAGAAGAAAGGAAGAAGGAGGTCCAGAGTAGCGCTTGCCGAAATGTTCCGGTGTGGAGGCCTGGCGGTGGGTGCCTTGAAGCAGAGGCTGGCACCCTTGGTGCGGACAGTGTACGTCCCAGGCCCGAGGCAGAGAAACCGGCTCCCAGGTGACTGACCCATCCCGGGCAACCCCCACCTTGAAGACCAAGGGCCTGGGCTGCATAGGCTGCTATGCTTTGCAGCTTACTCCCCCTCCCCCCCCCCCGCCCTCCCCGCCCTCCCCGAGAAAAACTTAAGGCACTCACAGTCGTGTGAATTCTCAGTTGGCGGGCTCCAAACCATGAGTTTTGCAAGCCATGGTGACCTGACCTTCAAGGGAATTGAACCCAGTAGTTGGCTTGAGGCCTTTTCCTGGGAGGGTTTGCTGTGCAAGGATAACAGAACAGCTTTCTGTCTAGTACTATCCAATGCCACCTCCAGGCCACCTCTTGTCCGCTTTTATAGAGCATTGAGATCAAGTAGACTTCGGGAGACTTTAAACGATACATTTAAGTCCCACGCTTTAGTTCCTTCTGTAAATGAGGGTACTACCTGCTCTACCTTCCAACCCCCAGATGAGATCCATAGGTTTGAATGTCCTGTGAATGCCCTGTGGAACCAACAGTGCAGTGCAAGTAAGGAGTTAGGTGGTTGTGCATCAGTCCCCAGGAGAGCTGACCCAGCATTTAGGATGTCTGGTCAGTGTAATTCTTGGTGGTCTTGAATGCTTCAAAGAAACAGTTTGCTGAACACATTGTATTTGCCCTTCATGAAGTTTTTTCATCAAATTTTAAAGCTGGAAGGGATTTTGCTGTAAAGTTCAACCCACTGATTTATAGACAATAAACCGAGGCACAGAGGAGTGAAATTACTTGCCCAAGGTCATGTACCTAATTAATAGGGCAAAGGATAATTTGCCAGTCTCTATGCCCCTAATCCACTTGCCACAATACCACACTACTTTCTAAAGTTTGACTTCAAAAGTTTAAGAATGAATATGGTTCCTCTTTAGCCCATTGTTTATCAAATATCTGTGAATTTATCTTGAGCCTGCTCATTTTCAACCTGCACATCTTCGTGGGGGTAAGGAATTGTCCACTTGTAGGAGGTGCAGTTTGTTGTTGTTTTGTTTTGTTTTTTAAAATCAGTAATCTTTGAATGACCACCCAAAGACACTCTTATTTTCAGTGTCAAAAGTTTTCCTTGAGTCCTTTCCAGTGTGGAACCACCTCTGAGTACTTTAAAAATAAGAAGTTGAAAATATTTTCCTTAGATCTTTATCTTTGGAAATGTGCATTTGAACAGTTTTTCCAGTTACTATACCTCAAGAAAATGTATCTTGACAGGTGTATTGGAGGTATGCCTTAGCTTTTAAACTAATATCCTGTCTATAATATCATATGTGTGGGTTTGTACAAGGAAATGAGCATGTTCTGAGGTTGCACAGAATTTACACAGAAACTTAGGTAAACTGAAGATTTTCATCCACACTGGACTTTCAAACTTTGTGTATTTAGTTTGCTTAAAATTCACAACTTTTACTGGCAATCTCAAATCTGACCAAAAAGTTCTCATCAATTAAATATGGATTTCCAGAGTTAGATTTACTAGACATTTAAAGGTGGTTGGCGATATTTTAACCAGTACTGAAAAAGTATAAACTCAAACTGGTTTATTCCATTGCATGACTTTGTATGAAGGTAGTCTTCTGTAGAAAATATTCTGACTTTTTGACATCTCCATACATCTCTTTGTATACTTTTATTCATTGTCCTTTGGCCAAGCACCAGAGATAACATCATATGCCTTTACAAATGGGTGGGGCTGAGGTTACAATTTCAAAAATAAATGATTCTATCAATTTAGGAATTTACCCTGTTTTTCAGCAGCTTGATTACTAATTGCTTTTAATCTGATTTATTTTTTACATAGTCACTTCTTTATGTTTTTGCATAGGTGGAAAGAGGTATTGTTTGTTTATATGCCATTTCCCTCCTCCTTTTTTTCCTTTCTCCCCCTCAGTTCTTTGCCAGAATGTTAACAGACTTTAAATCTACTTTGAAAAACCTCATCTTCATTTGTCACCATTGTCAGGTTCATTTCAATTATATGTTGCCTTTTGCCTTAAAATTATAATTGCTATTATTTGTTTATTTACTTTATTTCAATGCTATTCCTCTTTCCAGAAATTATTGAAGATAATTACTAATCACCACTTTATGTCTGCATTCAACACTGAGGAGCAAATAGGTTAGGTAATAGATATTTTCTCTTCTGTAGTATTTGGTCACCAAACATTGTGCTGCCCATGTGATTGAGCTGATCACTGACTCCTGACCTAAGTGTCAAATGTTTGAACACTTTTCTCAATTCAGAATCCTTCTCACCTCTTTAAGTAGGAAATTGGACTACTTGTGGGCAAGGATCCAGAATTCATGGACGCTGCCAAATGACACTTTTTTTTGAAGCCTAGATGAGCCTTTTCCTACTCATTGTGCTGAGGAAAAGCTTTCCAGAAGAAAATCCTTGGCAAGTTAACCTTTTCTGGACCCAGATAATATGTTTTATTTTTTAACATTTTATGGGAGTTGCTGAGTATTGTAACTTTCTGCTACATCATGTTTCCAAAAGTTGTCTGGTCATATAAATCAAGTGGAGGGCCAACCTCAAATCTATACTGAATGGGAATCTCCAGGACAGAGGCCTGTGAATTTACATTTTAACAAGCCCCTTGATGTAATTCATATAATCAAGAAGTTTGGGAAATACTCTTTTGAATGAATAATGACTCTTTTACTTCTGTTCCACTGACCTAAGTATTAAAACACCAGCCTGAGTGACCTTGAGTCTCTTATGATTTGTATCAAGCCCATTTTCTGGTATTCAGAATAGTTGCAGCCATTCTCCCCTACTAAACTATACACTACCAGAGAACAGCGAATATGTCCTATTTATTTTTGTGTCCTCAGCATTTGGCATAGTCTGTGGCATGTGGTAAATTCTCAGTGGTTGAGCCCTAGCACTGTAAAGGATCTAACATTGCAGAACAGTTAAATTTCTTTTTTCCATCAATTTTTCTCTAGTGCCATTCTTCAGAGTGGTTCACACTGTACTATAGTTATTACTGCTCTCATTCTTCTAAAATTCCAGCAAGGGTTGATGTTAAAAAAAAAAAAAAAGGCCAATAAAGGTAAATAGTTGTTAGATTCCTTATAAAGAGACTCCTACCTACAATGAACAGATCATCTCAGCTTGTCCTGTCCTGCTTTCTATCCATGTAAGAAAAATTAGTCTGACATTTAGGAGACAAGACTCAAGAGCATATAGACCTCTTAACATTTGAGATCCCTAGGTGCCTTAATTATGAGGATATATATTTTTGGAAAAGGCCTTCCAGGGGTATGGAAAAACAGGATATTATAAAATCTACAGACAAGAACTTGGTGATGAGTTAGGTACTATATGCTAATGCTACTCTGTGGTATTTGAGGTTACTGATTTATTATTAACACATTTTGCATTTAGAAAAAAAAGTGCAGCTCACTGCTGCATTCATTTAATTTTATATAAGCATGCTCCTTGAGGCTGAAGCAAATCTGACTGGTTTTCAGTGTGAAAATAAAATATAAAAAGTGTTCTTGGAGTTATTTATGAACAACATGTCTCTAACCCTAATGTAACAGAAATGCATATGATGATCAGTATTTAATTTTTTTTTCATGTGTAGGAAGGCTACCTCTCCAGGATTTGACATTTTCAGCAATTGAGAATTACTAACTTTGTAAATGGAAATAACCACTACTAAAACCAGAATGCTATAAATAGAATAGTATCATTTGTTTCCAAAGACTATTGATATACTAGAATGATGCAAATATAATAATAAAAGAGATATTTCTTGGCACACTTTGGAGGTAAAGTTAGGACTGTAATCCACAAGTTATCTTAGAATAAAATGATGCAGCTGCAAGCACCACAGGTGAGAGTATTCTTGGGACAAACTGGAAATGGGCTAAGCAACCTGAAATAAATGGGATCTGGCTAAAACTTCTTTGCAAAGAATTCTTCAAAATGTTTAGTCCTTGTCACTACAATTGGAAAGAATTTCTAGTTTCTTCCTTCATTAATTCAGCAAATATTTATTGATCAAATACCTAGTATGTGTGAGGCCATGTTGTTCTGTGTATCTGTAATTCAAGGATTGAATCCTTGCATAGTATAGTGAATATAGACAATGATATTGTATTATAATCATCAGACTTGCTAAAAGACTAGATCCTAATTATTCCAACCACTAAAATGAAGTGATAGTGATAATTTGACCTGATAGAGGTGCTAATTATTACTACAATGGCAATCATATTATGTTAATATATCAAATAAAAAGAATCCTATGTATGAGGAAGAAAGTGCTACCTCTGTATATATGGTCTAACTGCTGAAAATCTACACTGAGTAAACTGATGCTATAATGACAAGTCAAGGAGTAAGTTGGCTTTCCCAAGTTAGTAAGATAAGGAAAAAGACATGTTTCAGTTCTGATGTAAAATTTCTTAAAATTTTTATGCTCCTGGGGTGGGGATTGGTGTAGGAGTAATACTATGAGTAAAAGAAAATTGGTGGGAATTATCAATATTGATTTAGTATTATACTTAACACCTCTTACAAAATTAAGGTCACTTTATAGGTAAGTGAAAAGTTGGTTTAGTAATCATAGTGTTGTATTACATTATTTTCAAGCAGTAATTTGGAGGTTAATCAATTTACTTTTGAAACAAATCAGTTTACTTTTAAATGTCCTTTTTGAGGACATGTTGAGGCAAAAACTGCTGAACTTTCCCAAATCTACACTTAGATTTATCAGTTTGTAAAAAGCAAGCAAAAACAGAATAAACACATTAGTATTATATTAAAACAAAGTTGTGATGATTTTGGATCTTCTAGAAGGATAAACCAAACTAAAAAAAAAACACCAAACATTTATTTTCAGTAAACAAACTTGTTGTGAGGTAGGAGACAAAACTAAATGTGTTGAACTAAACTATGTGGAGTTTTTTCTACCCAGTTTCATTTTCTAAGCTCAGAGAATTGTCAATTTCTTCTTCTAATGTTTCATAATTTTTTGTGTGTGTGATTTTTTTTATTGTTTTTGACAGAGGGAGAGAGAGAGGGAGATACAGAGAAAGAGAGAGAACTGAACTGGGGGAGCTCCCAGGTTCAGCTCATGGGTCCGCACGGGCTGGGGCTGGGATTCGATCCTTGGTCCCCAGCGCTGCAAAGTGAGCGCTTAACCCACTGAGCCATCCCGGCTTCCCTAAATGTTTCATAATTTTATGGACTTTTGAAAATAAAAAGCTTGCCCTGGTTGAGATAAGCTGCTTCTTCCTTGCACATGTTTTTATTTTTATAATTTGTTATTTCTACATAGAACCCATTTTATTGCATAAGGTGATAAAGGATTCTAAAACAGGTAAGAAATAAAAACTAAAGAAAAATACATTTTAGTTCTAAGAATTTAAGTCAATCATAGTGTCTGACCTATAATTCAGAAAGGAAAAAAAAAAAAGACTAAATATCAAATTTTTGTCACTCATTTGCCAGTAAAACCTGACCTGAACTGGAGAGAGGCTACTTGCAATCTTCTGTTTATTCCACTCAATGAATAGTGATAGAAACGTGATTATCTGTGACTGTGGGTTTCTGGGTGTTGCTACAATAGTATATGCAGTATATACTTAAGACTAAACACTTCTAAGTTCTGGAGTACACATGCTCCCAAGAACTTCAGGTAAGAGACCTGTATTAGATGTGTTTTTAGCCCTTTGCCCTGACATTGTGGAAGCAAGGGGGAAATCTCCCTATTTCTGCTCTTTGTGAGTACATGTGGAATGCTACTACCAGTGCCCATTCTATTTGTCTTTTAAAATCTAGTCAGACCAGGAACATAACTACCTGCTTCTAGACAAGTGATTCTTAAAGTGAATACTAGCAGCGTCACCTGGGAGCTTGTGATAAATGCAAATCATGAGCCCCATCCTAGTCTCCTGACTCAAAGTCACACTTTTGTAGGCCTCTCGAGCTAAGATGAGTTTACATTTTTTAAATGGCTGGAAAAAATAGACTATTTTGTAACACATCAAAATTATTTAAAAGTTATATTTTAATGTTCATAAAGTTTTATTGGAACAAGTCACACCCATTCATTTATAAATTGTCTATGGCTGCTTTTGCAAAACATCAACAGAACCGAGTAGTTGCAGCAGAGACTTTATGGCCCGCAAAGCTGAAAATATTTATAATTTGGTCCTTTACAAAGAAGGTATGCAAACCCCTGCTCTAAGATAGTCGTCTACACAAGGAGTATCACAGGCAGAGAAGGTTCTGAAACCTTTCTTCCTCTGAAAATGCCAGCATCCTCCTGGAGAAAGAAATCTACAAAACTTAAATTTTCGTGTGTGATTTATAATCATCAAATCATTGCATAGCTGCACAGTTTTACATCAACATAATCCTTGCATTATTTTGGAGGACTAAGAGCCAAGTATTTTGTAGATATTTTAAATTTTGTCATAGTCCAAAATTCTTCAGTTCATTGAGGGAGATAAATCCACTTAACATTTTTTTCCTGATTTTCTTCTGAGCTTTATTTAACATTTCTGTCTTTCAAAACATATTACCTTTCACACAAAATGGCACTGTCCTGGTTAGATTGTGTGACAGGGTTTTATTATTTTGTGCAAGGTTTGAGCCAGCTGTTTAAAATACCCCTTAGAGGTTGTTATAATGACCCTGGTAGCCTGTGGTTAACTTTTTGTATTTATTCAGTCATTTCTTCTTGTTTACTTCATTTATCGTTAAAAAGTGAAGCCCATATGTTTTTCATTATCTTTTATGGAAGCTGTAAATTTCCTCCCTGGGCAGCATTACAGTGTAAAAACTCTAATCACTTTAAGAATGTGCATTCTGATATCTGTTGTATTTGTGTGTACAGTTTTGGTGATTTTTTTTTCTTGGTCATTTAACAGTGAATGTCATGCAGCCCAGTGGGCATTAAGTATTGACTTGTGCAAAACATTGATGTTTAGTCATAAACATGTATTAACTATTTTATTTTTGTATGTGTGTGTGTCTTAATAAATTGTGTTCCTTAGGCAACTTGTTCCAGCGATGGCATGTTCCTCTAGAACTCCAGATGACAAGACAAATGGCTAGCTCTGGTGCATCAGGGGGCAAAATCGATAATTCTGTGTTAGTCCTTATTATGGGCTTATCAACAATAGGTGCTGGTGCATATGTAAGTAGAAAAGCAGCATATGTAAAGAAGCCGTCAAATAGCTCCCATTAATAGACTCAATATTACTGTGCTTTAAAACTTTTGCAACTAATTCCCTTTTCTCCTTTTGGAAAAAATTTCAGTAAGCCTTCTGTAGTGTATCTACTGTCCTAATATCCTATGAAAGCCAATTTGGGAATGATAGAAATTTAAGCTCATGTTGATTATCTTTGCTCTTTTCACTTGTCTTTTTGCTCTTTACTTGAAAGCCACTGTGTTTTCTTAGGTTTGACCATTACCAAAATATTGTACCTTTTCTCTTGGATGTGACACACTAACCTGCAAATAAGGTCAGAATTCATTGCAGCTCCTTAGCACAATATTTGATTTTGACCCATTTGTCAAATATTTTCTTTTTCCTCAGCTTGGGATAGACTTTAAAAACAAAAACAAAAACAACAGCCTTCAATCCAGAATATTAAGTGTTCCTAAAAGGAAACCTACCCCTGAATCTCACCCAAAGACTAAATTAGTATCTTCAGTTTTAGAATGGGGTTTGTGTGAGGTGAGAAATATGGTTTTGATAGCACAATTATACCTTCTTAAATGAACTCTGATCAGCTTAGCTGGTCACAGAGGAACTATATTGTACATTTTTTAAAACCTGGCATGGTTTACTGTGACTAAACAGATCAGTCTAAAATTGGATCATAAAAGGTTGAGGGAACCAAATTAGATAACACATAGTGACACCCTTGACTGAAGGACGCTGTTTGTTTTGCTTAGAGAAAATGTTTGGGTGTCATAATTTTAGTTCTTTGTACATTGGTAAGACAGTGAATTTCTTTTAGTTCTTGATCACTATGTTACAAAAAGAGACATTAAAATTATTTGAAGTTATCTAGATAATCATTCCCTGAGCTGTCTCCCAAATGCACAGGAAAA
This sequence comes from Craseonycteris thonglongyai, assembly GCA_004027555.1. NCBI lineage: Eukaryota > Metazoa > Chordata > Mammalia > Chiroptera > Craseonycteridae > Craseonycteris > Craseonycteris thonglongyai. The sequence goes on along the minus strand of PVKE010012440.1, from coordinate 15,612 downwards.
GTAGATAGCTCTTGCCAGTTTTGAGTCAAATCAGAGTAAAAAATAGGTGAGCACTGTCAGATAACAGACTTTGAGAAAATACACATTATCCTCCAATCCTGGAGCAGCATTTTTTTCTTTTTTAGCACAAGGTAACCAAAAATGCCTCCCTGCCTTTGTGTTGAATGTGTCTTCATTAATACTTAGTGCTCTTTTTATTTCCTTTTGTTTCTTTCTTGGCCTTATCTTTATCTACAGTTGTGCAGTGTCACCATCTAGGATCCCCTTCTAGATCACTAGCGTCTGCAGGTGCTTCTGGGAAAGATGGCAGCAGACTAGTATACTTCTTAATTGTAGGAGCAGCAGTCACTGGGGCAGGAGTTCATTATGTAAGATACTTACACTAAAATATATTTTGGGGTAGGGTGGTGATACTATGGCACTAATGAAAACTTAATCCGTTAGAATACAATGAAGTATTCACAGCATGTGCTTTCTAGGTATTTATTAAAGGGACATTGTCAGTTACTAGAAAGTCCTCAAATCTCATTCTTCAAACTGCTAAAGTCCTACCAGATATATCTAAAGCCATACATTTAATGATTATAAATCCTCATCATTAACCCTTTCTTTAAAATTTTTGCCAATTTTATAATTTTTATGATGCTAAATTATATTGTGCTTTAGTGCTGCATACTTAACAAGATAGTCTTAAAGAGTAAGCATTGAATAAGTAAGTGAAGATAACTTGAACACCATCCATTTCAAATGATTTTAGATAATATGTAATTTTTATGTTTAGTGGGAAACAATCAATTAACCCTACTTTTATTGTGAAAAGACATTTTATTGAATGCTTCTGAGGAGGTCCAAAAAGCCATAGAAATTACAATATCCTTCACACTCACCCCCAGACTCTATTTCAAAGTAAATTTATTTGGCAGTGTCCCTTTTGTAGTCTCTAATTTGGTCAAACTAGTGGCTGAAGTGATATAAGCTAACATATTCCTGTAGATTGCTTTTTTAAGTGCCTGTCATTTATAATTCAGATACCACCCGTTGTCTTAACTTTTTCATTTCATAGCCCTCTGTACTTTTCCCGTCAGTTCCATCCCATTCATTCAAAAAATTGATTGAACGTGTCTGCATCTGATGTGTTTGCAACAATTTAAACCTATTAAACCTCTGGTTTATATTGTTGTACCAGAGTTGAATGGCCTCCATAGAGCTGACCAGGCAAATCTCTTGATGCCAGGCCACAAGACAGGCCCAGTCATTATTGCTTTCTCCTGCCCTAAAAATACCTATGAAGCGCAAGTTTCTCTCAAGCCACTAAGTTAAATGCCTCATTGCCCTATGTTTATCCAACACTGATAATAATAAAGCTACTGTATTATAATGGCTTTAGGTTAAATGATAAGTTTTTGTCTACTTACAGCTGTTACCAACCTATTTTGTATAGCTTTTTTTTTTAAGATTTGTTTTTATTTTTATTTTTTGACAGAGAGAGAGACCGAAAGAAGGTAGAGGGCCCAGAGCAGTCTCCATAGCTGACAGCATTAGTTTTCCATATATTTTCATTCCACAAATGGGCACTGGGCTGCACAGGGCAGGAACTGGGCGGGGAGCCTTCCGCATAGGCCCCAGCAAGAACTGTACTACGGGCACAGCCCAGTTCAGCATGTGGGTCCGCATGGGCTGGGGCCAGGATTCGATCCTTGGGCTCCGGGGCTGCAAAGTGAGTGCTCAACCTGCTGAGCCATCCCGGCTTCCCCTATTTTGTATAGTTTTATGTTAGGTTTAAAATCATTTAAAATGTGATCTGAGGTGGCTTAAATTTTTTTCTCTGAAATTGGTAGTAGTATAAAGAAAACTGTTAACTTAAAATCAGAGTTCAGATTCTATGAGATGTGGCTATAAGTTATTTAGTATTAGTCTGTTTTGGTTGCCATAATAAAATACCACAGACTGGGTGGTTTAAACAACAGAAATGTATTCTCTACTGAATGCTGGAAGTCCAAGATTAGGGTGTCAGTATGGTTAGGTTCTGATGAGAACACTCTTTCTGGTTTATAGATGGCCACCTTCTCCTGTGTCCTCACATGGGGAAAGGAGTGCAAGCTCTTTCTCTCTTCCTCTACTTATGGGGCACCAACCCTGTTGGATTAGGGGGCTGCCCTTATGACCCCATGTAACCTTTATTACTTCCCTAAAGCTCTATCTCCAAATTCCATCACATTGGCTACAACATGTACTTGAGGTAGACACAAGCATTCAGTCCACAACAGCGTTCTTTCATAACTTTTCTCTCATATGAGGATGTGTTTCTAATTTAAATATAAATACTACTTTAGAGATTCCTTAATTGGGAGGCCTTTACCTTACCCCACTCCACCTTCCAGAAATAAGGAAGCAGCACTAAAAACAGAAAAGATTTTTCTGAAATGGTTTCCAGGGGTCAATACTTTAAGCCAGTGGCTTTTTGTGTGTAAAGTATTTTACTGTTTGAGAGAAGATGAGAAAGCAATGGAGAGAGAGAAGAGGACAGCTCAGAGCAGTCTGACTAATAGTACATCATTAGTTGTGTCATAGTTTCATCCACACAGGTGGATGTGGGACCATGTGGTACAGGAACCAAACTAGGGGCCTCCTGCATGGGAGGCAAGAACCTTCACTGCTATCCCAGCAGTTATCAGTTGTGCTACAGTTCAGCATATGGGTTTGCATGAGCTGGGGCCGGGATTTGATTCCAGACCTCGTGGTTGCAATGCAAGTGCTCATCCTTTTGAGCTATCCTGAAAACCCCCCAACTAATGGCTTTTTAATTTTTATTTCTACCACAATCCACAGGAAGAAATACATTTTATAGTGCAGCCATTATATAACTATAAATACATAAAACTGAAAATTTCAAAGTGGTACTTACTAGGTGTAATATACTACAATAGTTTCTATTCTCTTCTATTTGTTTTTTAATGCTGGTCTTAACCTACTAAATTGATTTTACAACCCATTAACAGGTTTAACCTCATTTGATAAACACTGAATTGAACAACACTTCAGCTTAGAATGCAAACAGTAACTCCTGACTGGCGTGGATGTGAGCATTCCTCCTCCTCTTGCTAGTGACTTTCTCTAGGACCATAGGCACATCCCTAATCTCAGCCTTGTTTCTGTCAGTGAACAGAGCCCTTTAGAATATTTAATGAAATTTAGTATTGAGGCCCTTTGCCATTGTTCAATGGATAGGATCACATTGCTTCACTAAGAAAATGACCTATTTCCTTTCAAATTCCTTTAAGTTGAATAAATGTCACCATATTCATCTGCTTTAAAAAGTTGTTTCTACTAATATTTTTTTTATAAATTTTTAGTTTTTCTTAACCTTACATGTAGTCATGCCACTAATTGGAAATCTGTGCTGAGAATATAGAAACACTTGGGGGAGAGGTAACTTTTTATTTAGTGTGTCTGTAAACTTGTTTTTATACCAGAACATTTATTTAAAAGATAACTATATAAATATATATATATATGGTTATAAATATATATGACAAACCTTATTCATGTCCTTTCCCTACTAAACCTCAACATATGTCTTGGTCTGCTCTTCCTTTCATGTGTGGAGCTATTAGGAGGTATGAGGGGGCCTAGGCTATTTTTGGATATCCCACTCAGTATGAACATGCCCCCAGCTTATTTCTCTGTTCACTCATGTTAACCAGTTTAAGACATCTTTTCTAGGTTAAAAGTCTCTTAAAGAAATACAAGGGCTGTCCAAAAAGTATCGAGCCATATAAGATGAAAAATAGAGACATTTATGGCTCAATTTTTTCCAGACAACCCTCGTATATATATGAAAATACTGGATTCCTGTATAGTATCTGATGCCAAGATTAAAAAAAACAACAACCCTTAATTAATGTTAGTTGAAATCAATTTATTTGATGAACTTAGTGGTAAACTCAAGGAATAACCATTGTCTTTTAGTGCTCTGATCCATCCATATCATATGGTATTAATATAAAGTTCAGCCCTTTGTAGTACTTTATTATTCCTCTATTAATATTATAGTATGGGGAAGCCATGATGGCTCAGCGGGTTGAGTGCTTGCTTTACAGACCCAGGGACAGAGGATCAAATCCTGGCCCTGGCCTGTGCAGCCCCATATGCTGAACTGTGGTGTGCTTCCCATATGGGAGGCCCCTAGTTTGTTTCTCAAGCCCCGGTTTGGCCCCTGGCTCAAGGGGGCATGCCTCCTATGTGAGAGGCCCCCAGCCTGGTTTTTGCCCCACACAGCCCCCACCCACCTATGTGGAACGGGACCATGTCAGAAGCTGATGATGTACAGCTATGGAGACTGCTCTGGGCCCTCCCCCTTCTCTCTGTCTGTCTCAGTCTCTGTCTCTGTTAAAAACAATAAAATAAATCTTAAAAAATATTATAGAATAAAATGTTTTTCTTGGGGAAGCCGGGATGGCTCAGTGGGTTAAGTGCTCACTTTGCAGCCCTGGGGACTGAGGATAGAATCCCTGCCCCAGCCCATGCAGACCCATATGCTGAACTGGGGAGTGCTCCCAGTTCAGTTCTCACTGGGGTGAGACCCTCGCCCAGTTCCTGCCCTGTGCAGCCTCGCATCCACCTGTGGAATGAAACTATGTGGAAAAACCAATGATGTGCAACTATGGAGACTGTTCTAGGCCCTCCCCTCTTCTCTCTCTCTCTCTGTATCTCTCTCTCTCTGTCAAAAACAATAAAAATAAATCTTTAAAAAAAAAAAGTTTTTCATTTTTCTTTAGCTGCACCTTCAAGATTAAATACAGTATGAGGAAAATTTCCCACATAGACCATAAGGAAATCTGAAACTGAAATAATTTTATCTGCTTAGCCTATATTCTTTCTACACCAAGTGTGTACACACTCAATATTTTTATTTCTTAAGAACATAATTTTTAGGGGAAGCTAGGATGGCTCAGTGGGTTAAGTGCTCACTTTGCAGCACAGGGGACCGAGGATTGAATCCCAGCCCTGGCCTGTGCGGAACCATATGCTGAACTGGGGAGTTCCCCCAGTTCAGTTCTCTCTCTGTCTCTGTCTCTGTATCTCTTTCTCTGTCAATAAATACATAAATAAATAAATGAATAAATCTTAAAAAAAAAATAATTTTGCCTTAGTGATTTTCACATAGAACTTACCTCATGTAGACAAAAGCTTCTCATTTAATTGAAAGATAATGATATTACTGCTGGTATGAGCTAGCTATAAGATGAAATAAATGTTCTCCGTGTTTGGATTTACAGGTCTACAAGATTATAAAAGATGACCAAAAAAGATACAATGAAAGAGTTTCAGGGTTAGGGCTAACACCAGAAGAGAAACAGAAAAGGGCCACATTATCTGGTGAGTATGATTTGAGGCTCAATATGTGAAGGGAATGTTAGAAACAGTTTGGGTGCTCTGCTTTGCTGATATCTTATAAACAGGATTGGCTTGATTTTTTAGAGAGGAATATTTTAATTCTTTAATAAGCCCCACAACCCTGGGTGGGTGATTTACATTACTTTCTTCAATAACAACTTCATATTCTTGAGCATTGTATAATAATCCTCAACTGACATGCTGGGTTTCCCCCTTTATTACTAACAAAGGGTGAAGCTGAACTTGATATTTTCCTGTTGGTCATTGGGAAATTAATGCAAAGGGCAGAAGCCTTATAATATACTTTCTAACAGATTTTAGAAATAGCTAAAAATTTAAGGTAGGTTCTAGTTCTTACAGACTTAATGAATGCATGACATTGGCCAAATCATTCACTTCTTTTTGGGGTATTTTGCACTTCTGAAATGAAGGGAATATTTGCTTTTCCTGTGCCATCAGGATGCTGTGAAGTTTGTTAAGATCAATGTAGGTATAGTGTTTTGCTAGTAAATGATTGAGACAAGTGCAAGGTAATTTTTTTTTTAATAGTGTCAAGGCATCATCTGAGAATTTAAGAAAATTCACCCTGTCTATTCTGTTGCTTACAGCTCCAGAAGGAGAGCCAGATCCTAAAGTCAGGGTACCAAGTCATGTTCCATTCCTGCTCATCGGTGGGGGCACTGCTGCCTTTGCTGCAGCCAGATCCATCCGGGCTCGGGATCCTGGGGCCAGGGTGAGGCACACACTGTCTTGCTTGGCACAGAGGTTATAGTCTGCAAGCACTTAGCCAATGTGAACACTTTGACATCTGCCTCTTAAATGACTTATCTCTGATAAGTATCATTATCTTGTGTCTAAAGGTACTGATTGTATCTGAAGATCCTGAGCTGCCATACATGCGACCTCCTCTTTCAAAAGAACTGTGGTTTTCAGATGATCCAAATGTCTCAAAGACACTGCGATTCAAGCAGTGGAATGGAAAAGAGAGAAGGTATGTTCACATATGTAAAGTAGGCCTGACTAGCAACCTCAACTAAGCACAGGAAGTGGGTCAGGATTTTGCAGGAATCATGTCCAGCTTGTAGGACAGATGACATCGCTGCACACTAGAGTCTGCTCTGGTACGCACTTGGTACAGCTTAGGGACAATAGACTAGAGTGGCAAGAACCCTGGATTCTGTTACCGGATCTACCAACAATTGAAGGTGTAATGTTGGCCTCTGGAGTACTAATGCCCCTATTTCCAGGACTTTTAGACTTCTCCAGTGATGGTCAGCTCATCCCATGTTGTCATTTCTTTACACTCACCAGGCACGTCCCATAAAAACAAAAGAAAAGACATTGTTCTATGGCACTTTCTTTGACATCTTAGCAGACATTCAGAGTTGTAGGGGCAGAATGGGTACTCTATAAAGAAAAAACATCTTTATTAACATGTTTGCACAAGAGACTTAGAAATACAGATCCAGAGGCCTTTTCCTTTTGTTTTATATTTTATTTTTAAGATATTTTTTAAGATTTATTTTTATTGCTTTTGACAGAGAGAGATACAGAGACAGAGACAAAGAAAAGGGGGAAGGCCCAGAACAGTCTCCATAGTTGAACATCATTGGTTTTCGCATGGTTTCATTCCACAGGTGGGCGCAGGGCTGGACAGGGCAGGAACTGGGCCGGGGTCTTACCCCAGCAAGAACTGAACTGGGGGCATTCCCCAGTTCAGCATATGGGTCTGCACGGGCCGGGTTCGGGATTCGATCCTTGGCCCCCAAGGCTGCAAAGTGAGTGCTTAACCCACTGAGCCATCCCGGCTTCCCCTATTTTTAAGATTTTTATTAAAACATACAGCTAGGGGAAGCCGGGATGGCTCAGTGGGTTGGGCGCTCACTTTGCAGCACCGGGGACCGAGGGTCGAGTCCCGGCCCTGGCCCTGGCCCGTGCGGAACCATGTGCTGGACTGGGAGCTCCCCTAGTTTGGTTCTCTCTCTGTCTCTGTATCTCTCTCTCTCTTTCCTCTGTCAAAATAAATAAATAAATAAAAGTATATTAAAAAAAAAATTTCACATTAAAAAAAAAATTATAAAAAAACAACAAAAAAACCCAAAAAAAACATACAGCTAATATGCAACATTATATCAGTTTCAGGTGTACACCATAGTTACTCAACATTTATATACCTAAAAAAGTGATCAACATGATAAATCCAGCAACCATCTGTCACTGTACCACACTCAGAATTCTTTTCCTTTTAAAGGATGGCTTGGATCTCTTGATTCAAGTACCATGTACTTTGGGTTCTTTTTTCTCTCTTACTCTCTTTAGTGATCCCTTTGATATTGAACTAAATTTTATAAACCTACCTACCTTCCTCACTCCCACTATCATGTTCCTTTCTCAAGCAGGATACATCCTTCCATTTATCTTAGCTGTTCCATAATTAATATCTCAAAGTTACTGTCCACTGTTTGTGGCAAAATCATCTCAGGAGCTAGACCTAGTTGTTGATGGATCAGCACCTTTCTGGACAGCTCATCTGGTCAGATGTGAGAAGACCAGCTCCTTGAGCACTCCTCTTGCTCTAATTTTGAAATGAACCAAAATCCAGAGAAGCATTTCTCAGCCTTGGCACTATTGAAACTTAAGACTGGATGATTCTTTGTTGTGGGTGTGGTCTGCACTATTGGGTGTTTAGCAGCATCACTGGCCTCTACACAGTAGATACTAGTAGCATTCTTACCCCCAAGCTGTTATAGCCAAAAATGTCTCCAGACATTGCCGGATGTCCATGGAAGGTGGGGGGTTGTATAAAATTCCCCCCAATTGAGAACCAATGATCTAAAATACTTCTGTATAAGAAGTTATGACCAAGATTTAGTGGCCTTGGAGACTGACTTTGGAAAATATTCCTAAATTTTTTTCATAAAAACTTCTTTTGAACAATTTTACTAAAGTTGTGGTTGGGAAGTTAATAAAAGTTCCAGGTGCTTATAACATTTTCTTCCTCTTCTCTTTACAGTATCTATTTCCAGCCACCTTCTTTCTATGTCTCAGCTCAGGACCTGCCTCACATTGAGAATGGTGGTGTGGCTGTCCTCACCGGGAAGAAGGTGAGCTAGTAGGCAGCTTCCTTTGTCAGGTTTCATGCATGGACCCATGTAGGCAGCAAGTATGGTGACTTGTATTCCCAGTACCATTTATGTCCTAAAGGATCATCAGGAAGGATCAAGTTGTTTTAGATTTAAAATTGCCAACCTATACTGATTAATGTGTCTTCTTGGTGAAAAGCACTGATCTCAAGGTGTAGAATAGCATGCTAACTCAAAGTGTAGAATAGTGTGCTAACTAAACCTCTCCAGGGAAATCAAATCATGGGGACTGTGACCCTGAAACTGGTTCTTTTCCTGATTTGCTCCTCATCCCTTCCCTTTTTTCATATTTTTCTACATTTATTTGTGATTATTAATGATGGGAGGCTGATAAATATATGTTATTCAGGATAGTAAAATCATTCAGGCATAATGTCAACATGGAAAATATTGTCAGACTTTACAAAGGTGAGTGCCTAAACAATAGGAACAGTTATTGGAGGGTGTTTGTGGGATCTGGGGAGATTTTTATTTTGTTGGGTTATGTTTAATTTTTGTTAATTGGAGTTACTACAGTTTGTTTGTAAACTATTGGCAATCAGTGTTCCAGTAAAGGGAATGGTTATTAAGAGCAAAGCCCAGAGTATATGGCATCCAGATCACAAATGGAGGCATTGACCTATGGTAGGAACAAGTCCACTTCTATAAAGGGATGATAGGCAGAGATGATGGATATAGGTTTGTTGTTAAGCTAGTAATGAGACAATATGTATCAAGTATCCCCTGTGTAAATAGCACACAGACCCTGCTTTGTAGGGGCTAACAGTATTAGACAGAAACATGAGCAAATAATCATAATACATAGATATGAAGCAAGAAAGATATGCATAGTGTATTGTGGGAATTACTGGGAAGTGTATCCAATATGGTAATGGTTTCAGGGAAGGCTTCCTAGAGAAGGAAGTCTTATAAAATGGGAAATCTTTTGGAATGAAGAGGCATTTTCAAGATTAGAGAGAAGTGAAGAGCATTCAAGTAAAAAGTACAGCATAAGGAAAGGCGCAAGGGTATTTTTAAAAAGCGAACAAAAATAAAAAATAAAAATGTTTCCTGCAGGGAAACACATGGAGCTAGGTATTAACAAAACAGAAAGTATAAGTTAAGGAGTGGCAAGAGATGAAACCGGGAAGTAATGCAGGGACCTGAAAGCTCTGTCATGTGAAAGAATGTAAGCTTTATTGCATGGGCACTGGGAAGCTGTTGAATTTTAGACAAGGATATAATACAGTTGGGTTGAATTTTAAGTAGTCACTCCCATCGGTTATGAGAAGGATAGGTTTTAGAGGAACAAAACTAGATATAGACCATTTTGAAGATTATTCCAATAATCCAGGTGAGAGATGATGGGAACCCAAATTAGGGCAGTAGGAGTGGTCTTAAAACACTTTACATGTATTATCTCATTTTGTTATCTCATTTTACTCCACAATAATCTTATGAAGTAGGTATTATTATTTCCATTTTATAGAGAAAGAAATTGAGATGAAAAAGAGGTTAATTAACTTGCCTAAGATTGCATAGCTAGTAAGTGGTGGAAATAGAATTTGAGCCCAGATCTGACTGCAGAATTCTGATTGCGGAGCCCAAGCTCTTACTAACATCAGTGTCTATCTTCCTGATAGCAAAGTGGTGAAGAGTGGAGAACACTGGAGACATGCTTAAGAGGCAGACTTGACAGGCATGGTGATTGATTGAAGGTGGAACATGAAGGGGAGGGAGGAGACAAAATGACTTTCTGGTTTCCAGCTTGTGTGGTAGGTAGTGAGGTACCCCCAACTGAAAGAGACATTGCAAGGGGAAGATCTAGTTTATGGGGGAGATAAAATTTAGTTTTGGACTGTTAGTATAAACTGGAATATCTGCAGAGATGCCCTATGGGTAGTTGGGTATATGACTGTGATGCTCAGAGGAGGGGTCTGGGCTCAGATAGAGATTCAGGAATCATCTGTATATGTGTAGGAGTTAAAACCATGAGAGTGGATAAGGTCTCCCACAGAAAAGTTCCATAGTCAGAAGAGAAGTAGTGCAAGGATGAATCGCTGGGAACCCATCTTTTAGGAGGCAGGCTTAAGAACAAGAGTCTAGTAAGGAGGCTAGGAAGGAAGTTTAAGGGCAGTATGAGGTGTGCCCAGGAAAGGGGCCAAGAATGGAGAGAGTTTTAAGGAGGAGGATGTGATCCACAGTGTTACTGAAGCTAAGGAATCTGATTGAAAAAGAACTATAAAATGACTCATATTATATAGTGGCTTAGATATCATTGTGAAGTTAGAAAGGAGTTGATGAACTTTCACAAAGTTTAAATGAGAAAATGGAGATGGCAACTACACCAAAGCTTGAGGGGGACATAGAATCAGAGGTGGGATTTTTAGGATGGGACAGACTTAAGCAAGTTAATGGACTGAAGGTATATCATGAGAGAGGTGGGGAGAATGAGTGGTGACTAATATGGGAAGGTTTTGGGAGATAAAGGAAGGGATCAGGGTCAGGAGCAGAAACAGAACAGAGAGGACACCTAATCCCAGCATCTGGAAGAAAGGAAATAAGGTTTTTATCTGAAGGTTGGGAGATGGGAACGCTTATAGGAAGCTGAGGAAGATCACATCTAATGGCTTCATTTGTTTTTGCAATAAACTAGGATACCAGGTAGTTACGTGAGACTGAGCAGTGTGAGGGTTGAGTAGTAGAGATAGACTGAAGAGTGAGCTTACCCAGGATGAATCAACAGAGGCTAAAGAAGCTGCACCTCCATCCAAAGTTGGAAGAATGGGCGGTTGTGACCAGAGAGTGAGGTACCGGAGATAGAAGTAGAGGTTAAGAGATAACAAGGGGAAGTCGGGATGGCTCAGCAGGTTGAGCACTCACTTTGCAGCCCCAGGGACCAAGAATCAAATTCCGCCCTGGCCCGTGCAGGCCCAGGTGCTGAACTGGGGCGTGCCTCCCATGTGGGAGGCCCCCAGCCTGGTTCCCACCCTGTGCGGCCCCCACCCACCTGTGTGGAACTGGACCATGTCTGAAGCTGTTGACATACAACTGTGGAGGCTGCTCTGGGCCCGCTCCCTTCTCTCTGTCTCTCTCATTCTCTGTCTCTGTCAAAACAATAAAATAAATCTTTAAAAATATATAAGATTTTGGATGTGATTTAAAGGAAAAATATGAGCCAAGTCCTCAGGTCTTCAGTGAATGAGTGGCCAAGGAGGTAGCTGGATAACAGTTATTTGTAGGAATATAGATTGGGGTTCCTCAGAGGTTGATGAGGGTACAAGAACCTGGAAGCAGCAGTAGCCAGCACCTCCTCCTGGCCTTGTGATGGGGAGGAGTATGGAGGGATGAATAGTCTTGGTGGGGGGCAGCTAAGTTTTAGTGAGGGCTACAAGTTGGAGAAAGAGTCCTGTAAAAATGGTGAGGATATAGAAGCTAACAAAAACTGTCAGGCAAGATTCCTAAGCCCTGAGCAGAAAAATCTCTCCCTGTCCTCCATTTCCACAAATTGGGCAGGAACCTTGGGACTGTAGGGACTTGCTCTAATGTTGGCTGCTAGGGAATAAGGACTGCCTGAATAAACTAGGTGCTCGAGACTGTGGTGCCAGAAGTGGTTTCTTAAGGACTGATCGATTACCTTAGATCAAGAATTAATTCTTAAAAAAAAAGAGAATTAATTCTTCTCATTGGGCTGATGGCTAATATGTACAGGGGTTTTGTTTGTTTGTTTGGGGGGCGATCAAAATGTTCTAGAATTAGATAGTGGTGATGATTGCACAACCTTGTGAATATACCGTACTAAAAACCACTGAATGGTACACTTTAAAATGGTGAATTTTATGTTAACTGAGTGATAGTCAATAAAAATTTTTAAAAGCTAATTCATCTCTACATGTTTCTCTGTGTGTAACTGTACAAGGTAGTACAGCTGGATGTCAGAGGCAACATGGTGAAACTTAATGATGGCTCTCAAATAACCTATGAAAAGTGCTTGATTGCCACAGGTGAGTATTTCTGGAGGTGACTTTCTTCCCTGATATGGCTCATCCAAGTTTTAGTATAGAAGGCATTACCTACTTCATCTTAAGAAAACTAAAACCCAGACTCTCTGATGTTGGTACCATGTCTTGGTGAAAAGACCAGCTAACTACAGGCACCCCAGCAGCAGTAAAGACATGAATGGATATTAAATAAGATTACCTTTTTTTCCCCTCTCTCTCTTTAACTCTTGTCCTTTCCCCTGTGCCCTGAAAGTGATATAGCCTTGTGGCTTCATTGTCAGTTCCAATGAGAAATCAAGAGAGGAGACCAAGTAGTTGCTTAAACAAACATAGTTATGCTGTTTGGTGAATCCTGGTGAGAAACTGAAAATAAACAGGGAAGCAGAAATTGAGGCCATGTGACCATCTGTGAGGAGCCCGGACCCTTTGAAAAGAGATTCTCAAATCTGATTCTCAAAGCTTGCTGTGAGCAGAGTAGAAAGAAAACAAAGCCTGTTTCCTGTTGCTGCTACTCTAGCACCAGCAAGCTCACACATACCACAGTGCCACCTTTATGGAGGGATTGGGCTGGCTCCTGCTTCTTGGGCTAATGTGTTTTTTTCTTATTTTCTTCTTATTTCCAGGAGGCACTCCAAGAAGTCTGTCTGCCATTGATAGGGCTGGAGCAGAGGTAAAGAGTAGAACAACACTTTTCAGAAAGGTACTTGTCTGCTTTAGTGTTTTTAATGTTGGTTTTGAAAAGGTAGCATAATCTTGTGGTCCCCAAGTACCCACCTGGGAAATCGGGAGATTGGAGTTCTGTTTATGGCTCTTCCACAGATTGGCTACCTGGCCTTGAGTAAGTCACTTCTTCTCTGTGTACCTACATGCCTCACTCAAGGGTTTTAAGCTTCTAGGAGAAAAACACATATGATGTTTTTATTGCTTGCTATAGTTCCTTGTGATTGCCCTTCCATAGTTGTTTCTTCCTGAGGCATTTGAGTCTTTGGAACTCGTAGTCTCTTGGCATTTTGTACTGTAAGCTCTATTGTGAAGGCTGTGGGGAGAAAAGTTAAGAGTACCTAAGTGAAGAAGAAAGGGGAGATTTGCTTCTTATCACTATGCTTTGCTTATGAAAACTGCTGAAATTTTCCACTCTTATGGGTATTTGAAATGATTTGTACTATCCTTTAAATTCTTGACTGAACAAGATTTGTGAACCTCGGCACCACTACTCACATTTTGGGCTGAATAATGATTTGCTGTGATGGGTTGTTCTGTGCATTGTAGAATGTTTAGCAGCATCTCTGGCCTCTACCTACTAGATGCCAGCATCACCTCCCCAGTTATGACAGCCCAAAATGTCTTCAGATATTGCCAAATGTACCCTGGGGGTGAAAGGGCAAAACTGCCCTCAGTTGAGAACTAGTGTTGCTAGGAGTGTTACAGTGGAGAAAGAAATTGACATCAGTAACATGGGCTATAATTGACTCACTTTTTACAAGAAAAATTTAAGTGCAAATAACTATTGCCAAAGATTTAGCTGAAAATATTAGGTCAGTACAAAATAATTGTGGTTTCAGACTGTAAATTTTAAATCATTATAACTAGGCTAAAGCACACTTTTATTAATCAAAATAGGAACCATTACAATCTACACATTTTTGCCAATAAGAACTAAGTTTGTTTATTCCTGTAGCATAAAAAATCCATGCTTCAGGATTTGGCGAACTCTTGGAAAGCATCCTGCTGGCTGTGGAAGCATTTTCCTTGCAAAAAGTTGTCGAGATGCTTGAACAAGTGGTAGTCTGATAGTGAGAGGTCAGGTGAATATGACAGATGACGAAAAACTTTGTAGCCCAATTCATTCCAGTTTTGAATGTTGGTTGTGTGACATGCGTTTGGGCATTGTCGTGGAAAAGAACTAGGCCCTTTCTGTTGACCTGCAGTTCTTGGTGCATCTCATTGATTTGCTGAGCATAAATGGTTTTGCTAGGGTTCAGAAAGCTATAGTGGGTCAGATCAGCAGCACCACCAAACAGTGACCATAACCTTTTTTTGGTGCAAGTTTGGCTTTGGAAAGTGCTGTGGAGCTTCTTCTTGGTCTAACCACTGAGCTGATTGCCACCGGTTATTGTATAACATCCACTTTTTGTCACACATCACCATCCGATCGAGAAACAGTCCATTGCTGTTGCGTAGAATAAGATAAAACACTTCAAAATGATGATTTTCTGGATTTTACATCAGCTCATGAGGCACCCACTTACCGAGCTTTGTCACCTTACCAGTTTGCTTCAAATGCCAACTTTGGCAATTTATTGTGTAGTTTTAAGAGTATCAGCTTCGATGATTTTTCTCAATTGGTCGTTGTCAAATTCTAATGACCAGCCATTATGCTCCTCATCTTCAAGGCTCTTGTCTCCTTTGCAAAACTTCTTGAACCACCACTGTACTGTTCACTTGTTAGCAGCTCCTGGGCCAAATACGTTGAGGTTGCGAGTTGTCTCTGCTGTTTTACAACCCATTTTGAACTCGAATAAGAAAATCGCTCGAATTTGCTTTTTGTCTAACGTATTTCCATAGGCTAAAATAAATATAAAATAAATACCAAGTAATAAGTCATTAGCAAAAAAACATAAAGCAAGAAATGTGCATTAAAATGACGTATAATGTAACCACATTTAGTTTTTTAAAGATTTATTTTATTGTTTTGACAGAAAGAGAGACAGAGAGAGAAGGAGGAGGGCCCGGAGCAGTCTCCATAGTTGTACGCCATCAGTTTTTTTGACACAGTTTCATTTCATACAGGGGGGCACAGGTCCCAGGGGCCTCCCACATGGGAAACACACCCCTGGTTCATCATATTCCACAGGGACTGGGACCGGGACTCGATCCTTGGACCCCGGGGCTGCAAGGCAAGCACTCAACCTGCTGAGCCATCCCGGCATCCCCAGTAACCATATTTATTTAAGAATGTATTCCAATATCAAAGAACAAATTTCAACAATGCAAAACCACAATTATTTTTGCACCAACCTGTATTTTCTGGTATTATCATCCTATGTACCTTTGGGAAATTGGTGGACTAAACTGGTGTGATCCTGCAGATT
>PVKE010012439.1:26147-38535 GCA_004027555.1 Craseonycteris thonglongyai | reverse complement strand
CCGAGGATCGAATCCCGGCTCCGGCCCAGGCAGGACCCACATGCTGAACTGGGGAGTTCCCACAGTTTGGTTCTCTAACTGTCTCTGTCTCTGTCTCTCTCTCTATCTGTCAAAAAGTAAAATAGAAATAACTATGCACTGAAGACAAAAAGATAATTTCTCTCTATAAATGTGAAAAGATAAAAAAAAAAAAAAAAAACAATACATAAAACCCAAGTTACATTTGTATGATTTTTAAATGTATAATATTATGTTGTATCTGTATTTTTATAAATATAAAAATGTGGTAAAGAAAAAGAAAAATGTATAGAAAGACACACACCAAATTCATGATTTTGGTTGCCTCTGGAAAATGAAACAAGTAATCGGGATTTCTTCTATCAAACTACGGGAAGGAAACTATGAGGACTTCATCTTACTGTAATGTTATTTGCTTAAAAACAAAAAATGTTTAAATTTAAGCATGACAAAATATTAAGATTCATTAATTATGAGTGGTAGACAGAAAAAAGTTAACATAGCAGGCCTGGTTGCTATACTTTGGAAAAGGTTTGGTCCCTGGCTGGCATCTGAGACTATAAATATCAAAAGGCTTTCTACCACCCTAATAGGTTATAGTGGCTCACAGTGCTGAAATTTTGCAAACAGTATGGTTTATGCTAAGAACTCATGTTCCTTCTGGAAGTCTAGAATTTTGGTATGTTCTAGGCAGAGTAAAAGAAACCTAAGAAACTTTTGCCTGGTTTCCTCCAGACTTTGTCCTATACATCTTTGATCTTTTGCCAATTCTGTTCTGTATCCTTTTGCTGTAATACATCATAGCCAAGAACATGACTACTATATGCTGAGTTCTGTGAGTCCTCCTAGAGAACCTGAGGGTGATATTGGGGACTTCTGACTTAGTATGTTTTTGTTTGTTGTTGTTGTTGTTTTGCTTATAATACAGAGAAAATGTGAGAATGTGAGAGAGAAAGAGAGAGGAAGAGAACAAAATGTTTTGAATTCTGAATAATTCTTAGCCTTTTCTTTTCTTAAGAGAAATTTAAATTTAAGCAGACATCACATTCTTTCCCATCCCCAAGTTATTCCTTGCCCCAAAGAAATACACTTCAGGAGATACCTCATCTGTCTTAGGCAGCCCACAGCATACTCCCGGACGTACTGATCTGGATAGTTGAAATCTAGAAGTTCCAGGGCCTCCCGGGGAGGCAGTTTAGGCCAAATCTGAAGTAGTGCCTGAAGCTGTTTAAAGATTGAAACTGGTTCAGAAATCATAAAGAAAAAAGGTAATCTATTTTTCCTTGAAATATAGTAGCAGAGATGGGTCAAAAGAAAGGAAAAGCATGCTTACAAATATGGAGGTCTCAAAAATCCATTCCTGGTAATATGGATTAAGAGACTGTCTTAAATTGAAATACCTAGTCTATAGATAGGTTAAAAAATGCTATTAAGTACTTACCTGGAAATTGAACGAAACACTGAACATATGAATTCTACAATCATTAGCCATTAAATAATTTTTAAAAGAAAAAAAAAGAGAGAGGAAGGAAGAAAGGGGGCATGCCGGGATGGCTCAGCAGGTTAAGTGCTTGCTTTGCAACCGGGGTCTGAGGATTAAATCCTGGTCCCGGCCTGTGCAGACCCATATGCTGAACTGGGGTGTGGCCCCAGTTCAGTCCTTGCCTGGGCTTCTCATATGGGAGGCCTCCTGGTTTGGCCACCAGCTCACGGGGGCATGCCAAATCAAATAAGATTTTGTCAGAGTGGAGGGCCACAAATCATAATTATCATTTTTTTTTTCCTTCTCCATAGCCAATTTTCTTAGACTTACATTGATTTAAAAGAACAGGATTTAAACTTGCTTTTTATGTTTAAAGCACACAATATATACACAAAATCTCAGGAGGGTGGGGCTATTACAGGAAAATGACTAAAAAAGCTCCGAAGGAGTATAATAAATGAAAAAAGTCTGAGAAATGCTGGTTTAAAGATATGAAACACCCATCTCACCCCACTTTTTATCACTGATGGGGTCCCTTTCACACTTTCCCAAGGCCCTAAGGGACCAGCAGTCCTTATTATGAATAGAGGAGTTGGGGGACCATTTCCAAGTCTAAAACAATAGTAAAAAATGCTTAGCATCTGCAGTTAATACTTCGAATACACTATTCCACAAAAATACTGCAAAGGATAGGTAACATTCTGTAATACTAGAGCTTCAACTATGTCATGGGTTAAAAACATCCCTACTGCTGAGAAGTAACTATGTTTGGTAAGATCATTTACAATTATTTTAAAAATTATAAACAAAATGAAATAAATTATCAAAATCCATCATTTTAGTCTGGGGAAAACTATGGCAGCAAACAGGGTAGGAAAATTCGACTCAGACATATCAATAGTGAAAAACAATGCTAATTAATTACCTGTCCTCTGCAAAGACTACTGAAATCTCTTTTGCATTATGCAAACAGAATGTTTTCCCGTGCATTCATGCGAGGCTACTCTTTCACAGAATTTTCACCCACAGCTTATACCTACTGGATCAGAGTACAAGCTTTGCACAAGGCTTCGGGCTCTCTACTTCTCAAGGTAATTGATACTGAAAACACAGTTTATATTCTTTTGTATCAGTTAACTGTAACTAGCAATGGGATAGGGTCAGAGGAGAAGCCAACCCATAGTACTTTTTATTCCATTAAATTTTTTTCTAGACTACTAAAAAAGATTAGGGTTGTGAAATTGCTTTCCTATACTTGTTTACACACATACTTGTTTACTTGAGTATTAAGTTACACTACTAGATTTCTTCTACTAAAATGAATGACATTAATTAATTAGTTACATCTGAAAACAATGCTTGAGATTCCCTCATGGAAATGAGACAAGCATGCTGAATTCCTGAATATAAAAATTACTGTCCCTACAGTTCAAATAAAGAAATATGAAGCATAAATAAGCTCATTCCATTTCCTGACAGCTGACATAAGAAACCTATCTCTTAGACATCTTTAAGAATGAAACAAGATGGCATGGCTGAATACTATGTTCTTTTTATCAGTAGCTTATACAGCCAGGTGTCAGGCAAGAGCAAAGTCTTCCCTTTAAAATGGCTATGATGATATGCCAAGTTTTTTCATAGCATATCATTTTTAAAAGCAAATACAAACGAGAAGAAAAAAAGAATAGAAGAAATGTTTATGTGCTCTAATGCTATACAAAATAATATGACGTATATGTCTTCATGACCAGTGGTTTCAGGAGGCACTTAGAACTGAACACTATCCATGAGAAGTGGGCAAATGTGCCAACTAAAAAATGTTTATATTTTATACCCCACCATTATAGGTGTTCATAGAAAACTAAGCTTGAATTTAAATAAATAAATGGTTAGAAGGTAACTATGTGAGAACAATTAAAATCTACCCAAATGACAGAAACAGTTCTTTTTCAGAATAAGTAATGTTTATGTGGTCCAACTGGAACAGTTTAAACATGGCCCATAATAATATAGCATAATAATTAAATAATATGGTTCAAAAAAATCATTAAAATATTATTAAGAAATATACTCAAAAACAATCCTTTCTACACTTAATTTGAGAAGTAAAACTATAAAATCAAAGATTTTAAAAATGAGTATGAGAAAAATATATTTTAAAAGTCATTATAGAGATGCCTGGATAGCTCAGCAGTTGAACTATTGCGAGGTCTAGGGTTCAACACTTAATTTGAGAAGTAAAACTATAAAATCAAAGATTTTAAAAATGAGTATAAGAAAAAAATTTTTTTAAGTCATTATAGAGATGTCTGGATAGCTCAGCAGTTGAACTTTTGCAAGGTCCAGGGTTCAATTCCATGCCCCTTTCCAGGTTACCCCATATGCTGAACTGTGGCACAACTGGTAACTGCCAAGACGACTCGGTGTCAAAGGTTCTCACCTCCCATGCAGGGCACCCGGTTTGGTTTCCACCCCAAGTGGCCCCATATCCACCCATGTGGAATGACACGACGTCAACTAATGATTGTACAACTATGGAGACTGCTCTGGGACCCTCACTCCTTCTCTCTCTCACCTTTTCTCTAAGACAATAAAATTTTTAAAAAAATTTATAGGGGAAGCTGGGATGGCTCAGTGGGTTAAGTGCTCACTTTGCAGTGCCAGGGACCAAGGATCGAATCCCAGCCCCGGCCCGTGCGGACCCATGTGCTGAACTGGGGAGTTTCCCAGTCAGTTCTCTCTCTGTCTCTGTATCTCTCTCCTCTCTCTCCCTCTCTCTCTGTCAAAAACAATTAAATAAAATAAACAAATAAATAAATAAATAAAAATAGATATTTAAAAAAAAAATTTATTAAGGCAAAGTTATTAAAAAAAAGTCATTATAGATTTACTAAGGCCAGAAAACTTTTTAAGATTGGGTGAATTCAAATGAGAACAGATTTGGTTACTTTAATATGCCAACTGTATTCATTCTGATTAAAAAGTATTTCAAGGATCTTTCTATAGAGCATTAACAACCAATTGAATTTAATAAATGCCAGTGCTTTTTGACAGTCTTAGAAAATTAAATCAAGGAGGGAAAATTTGGTGGCCTCTTTGGAGCAATTGTTTTTCTTCTCTTTTCTGCAAACATCCAATACTGCCCAACTGAAATGAATGTTAAAATTGATCTGAATGGTTTATACAATAAAACAGGGGTGTCCTATCATTTGGCCTCCATGGGCCGTATTGGAAGAACTGTCTTGGGCCACACACATAATATACTAATGATAGCTGATGAGCTTAAAAAAAAAAATCTCAAAAAAATCCCATTTTAAGAAAGTTTACAAATTTGTGTTGGGCCACTTCAAAACGCTAAAATATTAACTTCTACAAATAGAGATAATTTTCAAACAATACATATTCATTTTAGAACAGTCATTGCAAAGGGTCTTAAGATTAAAACTTTGGAGTTCATTGATGAAACTGTTAGAAGTAGCCCAGGACCTACCATGTGCTGGTAATTACTATAGATGATTACATCAAGATCAGTGATTTTATTTTATTTAGTGAAAGATATAGAAAACCTACAGAGAACCTGAAATTTTTAAATCTTGAAGCTTTCTAGTCTACCATTTAGAGTATATGCAAGAGTTTAAATCCTCAAAATTTCTCCTGCAAAAAATTATCCAATCTGTGGAAATACAACTATTTAGGAAAGGACAATTTACACAAACTCAAAGTAATAATTTATATACTACTAAAAAGGTATTACAGAATGATCTTTCGTTACCTGAGCAACATCTTCAAGTTTATTCCACTTGATTGACAATAATAATTTTGGCAATGACTGTGGAAAGTTCTCTCTGCAGTCTTGTCGCAAAGTCCAAATAAGATCCATTTCATTCTCACACAGTTGAGACAAGGGATCCCTGTCCAAGATTTCCTTTAGTACAGCAAGAAACTTTTTTCCACCCCGACTCTAAGAAAGTAAAATTACTCATTAGAGAATTAAATTGTGCAAACATCCCTGGCAAACACTTAGCAAATTTATATACAATTAATTTATAAATAATTTATGAGCTTTAACATGTGAGATACCAAAACTCTAATTTCTCAAAAAGATTAATAAAGACGGACACCCCTTTTAAAGTTTTATTGCCAAATATAATATTTGTAAGCTAAGGATGAAGGAAAGAATTATTCTCAGTTCTGAAAAAAGAAAAAATACTGTTAAAAATCCATGTGCAAACACTAGGTGGCAGAATTGCAGTTTACATTTAAAAAGTCATTTATTATTTGAATTGAATTTATTTTAATTTTCAGTTCCTATTAAAAAAATAAACACAGAAAAAGAAAAATAAATCAAACATGAAGTTTAAAAAAAAGTAAGGTGATTTACTGGCACAGAGGCATAAAATCATTTAGATTAAGAATTGAATCTTGGCTAAACATGAAAAAAATACAATTATCCCATTTTCCTTCCCAATCCTTAAAAGAATATATTAAAATTAAGAAAAAGATTCAGGGAAAGCTGGGATGGCTCAGCGGGTAAAGCGCTCGCTTTGAAGCCCCAGGGACCAAGGATCGAATCCTGGCGACGGCACATGCGGACCCACATGCTGAACTGGGGTGTGCCCCCAGTTCAGTTCTTGCCGGGACCTATGTGGGAGGCTCCCAGCCCAGTTCCTGCCCTGTGCAGCCCTGTGCCCACCTGTGGAGTGAAACTATATGGAAAACTAATGTCAACTATGGAGACTGCTCTGGCCTCCCCACCCCCTTCTCTCTGTTCCTGTTTCTGTTTCTCTCTGTCAAAAATCAATAAAATAAATCTTTAAAAAAAAAAGAAAACTATTCATGTTATCTTTTGGATCTAGACTCTAAATTGTACTAAGATTAAAAGAAAGAGGTATATTTCCCTATACTTAAAGAAAAACACACACCACCACCTCCCTCTCCAGAATTATCTGACAAAGATTTGGTAAGGATTTATATTCTAATAGTATATTACTCTTTGTACATGACATTGTTTTAACTAGGATTTGATATAAACATTAAAATAAATTAAAAAGTCATATTACTAATTTTCTAAAGTGAGATTCAAATAGCATATACATATGTAAAAAAGAATGAGGATAATGTGACTGTCTATGTACAATATCTGAAAGATTCAACAAAAACACTATTGGAACTAATAAGCAACTGAAGCAAGGTTACAGGCTACAAGGCCAATATACAAAAGTAAATTACTTTTCTATACATCAGAAACAAACGTGAAATTTTTTTTTTTTTTTATATCTTTTCACATTTATAGAGAGAAATTATCTTTTTGTCTTCAGTGCATATTTATTTCTATTTTACTTTTGACAGATAGAGAGAGAGACAGAGACAGAGACAGTTAGAGAACCGAACTGTGGGAACTCCCCAGTTCAGCATGTGGGTCCTGCCTGGGCCGGAGCCGGGATTCGATCCTCGGTTCTCGTGGCCTCAAAGCGAGCGCTCAACCCGCTGAGCCATCCCGGCTTTCCCCACAAACGTGAAATTTAAAATTAAAAACACAACACCGCTTTAGCACCCAAATATATGAAGACTTGGGTGAAAAACTAACAAAATACATACAATCTCTGAATGACAAGCTAGAAAACGCTAGTGAATAAAATCAAAGAAGAAATAAGTGCTGACGTGTTCCATGTTCATGAATAGGAAGACTCAATATTATCAAAATGTCAGTTCTCTCCAATAAATAGATTCAATGCAAAACCAATTAAAATCTCATCAAGTTATTCTGTGGCTACCAGCAAATTGATTCTAAAGTTTATATGGAGAAACAAAAGACCCAGAATAGCCAATGTAACACTGAAGAACAAGTTGAAAGACTAACACTACCCAACTTGTATAAAAATATATGTGAAATGAGGGGATTGCTGGGATAGCTCAACAGCTTGAGTGTTTGCCTTGCAACCATGAGGTCCAGGGATCAAATCCTGGCCCCAGCCCGTGCAAACCCATATGCTGAACTGGGGCGCCCCACCCATGCTGGAGCCTCCAGTTCAGTTCCTGCTCCGTGTGGCCCCACATCCACCTGTGTAAAATGAAACCATGTCACAACTAATGATGTACAATGATGAAGACTGCTCTGGGTCCTCCCCCTTCTCTCTGTCTCTCTCTAATAATAAAATAAATCTTTAAAAAAAAAAAAGGAAGCCGGGATGGCTCAGTGAGTTAAGCGCTCACTTTGCAGCCCTGGGCACCAAGGATCGAATCCCAGCCCTGGCCTGTGCAGACCCATATGCTGAACTGGGGAGTGCCCCTGGTTCAGTTCTCACCGGGGTGAAGACCCCAGCCCAGTCCTGCCCTATGCAGCCCCTCACCCACCTATGGAATGAAACTATGTGGAAAAACCAATTATGTGTAACTGTGGAGACTGTTTTGGGCCCTCCCCCTTCTCTCTGTCTCTGAATCTCTCTCTCTCTCTCTCTCTCTGTCAAAAACAATAAAAATCTTTAAAAAAATATATGTGAAATGCAAAACCATAAAACTAACAGAACATAACATAGGAGACAATGACCTTGGGTTTGGCAATGACTTTTTACATATAACACAAAATGAATGATCCCCCAAAGAAAGAATTGATATGCCAGACTTAATTAACTTTAAAATTATCTGCTCTATGAAAGACACTCCAAAGAGAATGAAAAAATAAGCCACAGACTGGGAGAAAATATCTGTAAAGAAAAAATAATTCATAACAGACTGCTATTCAAAATATATAAATAACTCTTAAAACTCAGTAAGAAAATAAACCACCAGACTGTACTCTAAGTCAAAGACCTGAACAGACATCTCACCAAATAAGATATACAAAAGGCAAATAAGCATATGAAAAGATGCTTAACATCCTATGTCAACAGGGAAATGCAAATTAAAACAAAAATGAGATACAACTACACACCCCAACATTTAGAACACTGACAACACCAAATGCTACTGAGAATAAGAAGTAACTCTTATTCACTCACTGCTGGTGGGAATGCAAAATACAACTTGCTTAGGAAGATAGTTTGGCAGTTTCTTACAAAACTAAACATAGTGTTACTAAGCAATCCAGTAATCATGTTTCCTGAAATTTACCAAAAGAAACTGAAAACTTATGTTTACACATAAACCTGCACATAAATGTTTATAGCAGCTTCATTCAAAATTGCCACAACTTAGAAGCACAAAGATGTTCTTCAGTGGGTAAATGTATAAATGGTAATACATATAGATAATGGAATATTATTTAGCACCAAAAGGAAATGAGCGATCACACCATGAAAAGACATGAAGGAACCTTAAACGCATATTACTAAGTGAAAGAAGCCAATCTGAGACGGCTATTACTAATTCCAGCTATATGACATCTGGAAAAGACAAACTGTTAAGTTTATTTTTAGGCAAACAAAAATAGTAAAAAAAAAACATATCAGTGGTTGCCAGCAGTAGGCATTGAGGTGAAAGAATGAATAGGCAGAGAGCACAGAAGATATGCAGAGCAGTGAAAACACTCTGTATGATGTTATAATGATGGAATACATCATTATACAATTGTCTAAGCCCATAGGATGCCCAATACCAACAGTGACCCCTAAGGTAAACTATGGACTTTGGGTGATTATGATGTGTCAATGTAGATTCAGTCTTGGTAACAAATGTACCATTCTAGTGAGTAATGCTGATAATGGGGAAGGCTATGCATGCATGGGGGCAGGGTATACATGGGAAATCTCAATTCCTGTCTCCCAATTTTGTTGTGAACCTAAAATTGCTCTTAAAAAAGTTTTAGGGGAAGCTGGGATGGCTCAGCGGGTAAAGCGCTCACTTTGAAGCCCCGAGGACCGAGGATCGAATTCCGGCCCCAGCCCATGCAGACCCACATGCTCAACTGGGGTGTGCCCCCAGTTCAGTTCTTGCCGAGGCCTATGTGGGAGGCTCCTGGCCCAGTTCCTTCCCTGCGCAGCCCTGTGCCCACCTGTGGAGTGAAACTATATGGAAAACTAATGTCAACTATGGAGACTGCTCTGGACCCTCCCCCTTCTCTCTGTATCTCTCTGTCTCTGTTCCTCTTTGTCAAAAATCAATAAAATAAATCTTTAAAAAAAAAAAAAGAAAAGTTTTATTAAGAAAATAAATAAATAAATAAGCACCACACACTCAATGTATGATTATCCTGATTTTCTATTTAAAGCCGCAGCTTAAACAGTGTATGCTCTATTTACAAGCTTGGCTTTGGCGTCTCTGAAAAGTGATCATGAGAAGTCAGAATTTGAAAGTAAAACTCCTACACTCACAACTTAAAGTGAAATCTGCTATTGCAAACAACACAATATATAATAAATTCTGTTCATGTCATAGAAAGGCAGACTGCTTGCTATTAAGTTAAATATTGTAAAAAGCAAGCAGACCTACTGTAATTTTGGGGATCAAAATGAAGGCTTTACAGACCTATTGTAAGTAAATATCCTGAAGAGCTACAAGTAAACTGAGTAGGGAGTACAGGGGAATAGCTGCATAATTGAACTGTGATTGTTTACTGAGCTATAAGAAGCAGTGCACTGAATATCATCAAAAACAACCAACTACCAGAAATGTGGCAGGAAGCCCAAAAGCTTACATTCTTTTACAAAAGCCAAAACAATCAGTCCCAAAAATTATGTTGTACATTGTAACTGGTGAACATATACACATATTCAAATGCTTAAACTAAAATAATAGAAAATTGTTTTTGAAAGCAATGAAAAGTGATGCCCACATTCTCTACTTTTCTGTATGTTTAGATTTTTTTAAATCATACACATATCATATAGTGACTACTGACCAAAATAAAACAAAACATATGAGGGCTATTCAGGAAGTATCCAGCCATATAACTGTTCTCGTTATGTTGAAAATGGCTAGATTTTTTCCAGATAGCCTTCATATAATATATCCTGTAATAAGAACACTGGGGAGGGGGAAAAAAAAAAAACAGAAAAAGAAAACTGTGGCTCTTTCCCTTTCCCTATGGAAACACATCTGTCATGTTCAGAGGGGATGGAGACTTGGAGTGCATGTTAAAAGGTTTGCCAGGAACAGAATCAACCAGTGGTTGGCCCAACTGAGAATTTGACCTGCATGCAGAGCTGGGAATGAGACAGTCCATGATATCAGGGCTTAGTAGGACAGAGGCTGAGAAGATGGTTATATGACTGGAAGATTCAATATAAACAAAACTAAGCAAATAAATAAATATATTGAGGTTAACAAGAATCCAAATTTCTGTCAGAAAAGGAAATTAAAATTATGGAAATGTGGGGAAGCCGGGATGGCTCAGTGGGTTAAGTGCTCACTTTGCAGCCCCGGGAACCAAGGATCGAATCCCGGCCCTGGCCCGTGTGGACCCATATGCTGAACTGGGGAATGCCCCCAGTTCGGTTCTCACCAGAGTGAAATCCCAGCCCAGTTCCTGCCCTGTGCAGCCCCGCGCCCACCTGTGGAATGAAACAATGTGGAAAAACCAATGATGTGCAACTATGGAGACTGTTCTGGGCCCTTCCCCTTCTCTCTCTCTCTCTCTCTGTATCTCTCTCACTCTCTCTCTGTTAAAAAAACAATAATAATAAATCTTTAAAAAAATTATGGAAATGCAAAGGCTAGAAAAATGTCCAGTGGTGGCGGATCCAACTTAGAGGCATTGATAAGAAGCCATGGTTTTTAATAGCTATAGAAATATATCCCTGTGCTTGTATTTGCCCGAATATGTACACATATTATCTAGCTGTTTCATAAAAAAGCCTAAATACAATTTTATGCTACTAACAATGAGCATACCCAGGACCCAGAGATCTTGGATTCTAAATACTTTTCACAAATAAAAGGAATCAGGACTCCCTAAAGAAATGACTGATTCCAAAGCTGGGGTAGAGAAAATACCACATGAGCCTGGAATACTTTGTTGTACCAGAAAGAAGGAAATGCTTGAAGAATGATAGTGACATGTCAAAAAGACATAGGAAGGATGCCGGGATAGCCCAACAGGCTGAGCACTTGCCTTGCAACGGCGAGGTCCAGGGATCGAGTCCCAGCCCCAACCCATGCAAACCCACATGCTGAACTGCACTGCAACTGGTAACTACCAGGATGGTGGTGAGGGTTCTTGCCTCCCATGATAGAGGCCCCAGTTCAGTTCTGCCCCATTCAGCCCTACATCGCCTGTGTGGAATGAAACTATGTTAAAAAACTAATGATGTACAACTGTGGAGATTGCTCTGGCCCTCCCCACTTCTCCCTGTCTCACCTCTCAAATAATAAAATAAAATCTTAAAAAAAAAAAAAAAAAAAAAGGCATAGGAGAGAACTTGAATGGGCTGCCACTTGGCCAAACCTGTGTCGTTTTGAACATCAAAATAAATAACACAGGGGAAGCCGGGATGGCTCAGTGGGTTGAGCGCTCACTTTGCAGTGCCGGGGACCAGGGATCGGATCCCGGCCCCGGCCCGTGTGGAACCATATGCTGGGCTGGGAGCTCCCCCAGTTCAGTTCTCTCTCTGTCTCTGTCTCTCTCTCTCTCTCTCTCTCTGTCAAAAATAAATAAATAAATAAATAAATAAAAACATATTTAAAAAAAAAAAAAGAAAGTTGTACAATGTCACCATTTTAAAAATAAATAAATAGGGAAAGCCAGGACGGCCCAGCGGGTTGAGCGCTCGCTTTGAGGCCACGAGGACCGAGGATTGAATCCCGGCTCCGGCCCAGGCAGGACCCACATGCTGAACTGGGGAGTTCCCACAGTTCGGTTCTCTAGCTGTCTCTGTCTCTGTCTCTCTCTCTATCTGTCAAAAGTAAAATAGAAATAAATATGCACTGAAGATAAAATAATTACTCTCTATA
>PVKE010012439.1:0-20432 GCA_004027555.1 Craseonycteris thonglongyai | reverse complement strand
GAAAGATAATTTCTCTCTATAAATGTGAAAAGATAAAAAAAAAATAAATAAATAAAAAATAAATAAATAAATAAATAAAAAATTTGTAGCCTCTTTATTCAACTGAGTAATATTAACAAATATAGTATTGTTAATTTATTAGATATCATAGCATCCCTTACAAACTAGCTGCTGAACACATGCTTATATCAGAAAAAGGCTTACCATTGAACACAGACCACCTACAAACAGCTGCCATTTAACAAAACATTAGTATGTACATACTCACACATACTGAAGGTTCTGAAAGTTCACTGCCATAAGTGAAATAAAGAAAGCTATTAAGCACAACTTTATAATAAAAAAGGGCTATTTAAAAACCTTGATACTTACTGATACATTAGCACTATCACTGCTTGCAATCTCAGCTGCCTTTTCGATAATCTGTTAAAAAAAGTTTTTTAATTAGAGTTTGGCTCTAGTATTTGTTAAATTTTAAATGTAAATGACCACACTTATCCTTAGACTACAAGGCACACATATGGTCTGGCATTTCTATGCTTTATATGTAAATGTAAATTTTAAATTCAAAATGGCATTATGCAGTGATTCTCAATCTTCAAGCTCCTGACAACAGAGAAACAATGGCATTACTTTAAGGGACTGTGGTTACTCAGATGCACTAAAATTGTAGATAAAATAAGAAGTGACTTGTATATGTATGTGAAAAAAATATTTTTAATATAGGTAAATGTATTCTAGTTAAGAAAATGCAAACGTAGGTAAGAGTTACTAAATAAAGAATAAGTTTTTGAGAAGCCGGGATGGCTCAGTGGGTTAGGAGCTCACTTTGCAGCCCCAGGGACCTAGGATCAAATCCCGGCCCTGGCCCATGCGAACCCATATGCTGAACTGGGGAGTGCCCCCAGGTTCAGTTCTCACCGGGGCAAGACCCCGGCCCAGTTCCTGCCCTGTGCAGTCCTGCCAATCTGTGGAATGAAACTATGTGGAAAAACCGATGATGTGCAACTATGGAGACTGTTCTGGGCCCTCCCCCCTTCTCTCTGTCTCTGACTGTATCTCTCTCTCTCTCTCTCTCTGTCAAAAACAATAAATAAATCTTTAAAAAAAGAATGTTTTGTCATTTCTCATGTGTTTTTGTTTTTTTTTCTCCTGAATTAACAGACATCAAAAATTTAAGTAATGTCGAAAGAGAGCCTAAAAATATTTTGTAAGTCATTAAGTTAAAAAGGGAACCTAATTCTTGAAA
The DNA here is from genome assembly GCA_004027555.1 of Craseonycteris thonglongyai. NCBI lineage: Eukaryota > Metazoa > Chordata > Mammalia > Chiroptera > Craseonycteridae > Craseonycteris > Craseonycteris thonglongyai. The sequence continues at coordinate 19,183 of PVKE010012439.1, read as the reverse complement.
AGATGGGAACCCAGGGGGAAGATCAGTGGTAAAGAATATAAAAAGCCATATCCGATTACCGAGTTAGGTAATCCTAAACTAATAATTTTTCTGTATCCTCACATGTAAAAGGTAGTGGTAATTCTCATCCTACAGTTGTTAATATGATAAAATGAGATTATGGCTATTAAAATTAGGAAAACAACAATTGATTTGAAAAGCAAAATGTATGCAAGTGATTACAGTAACAACATTAAATAAAAATACACTTTTAATATCTATATTATTTTTTTTATATTCTATATTATTTAATTTGTTTTATAATAATCATATAAATTATACTATTAAAGGAAACCTAAAAGCATTAATATAAACTTATTTGCACATATTTAAAGACTAAAATCTCCATCCACAGTTTATCTTCAAAGATTCTCCAAGGGATTATAAAGACAAAAGGAAAGTTTAGTGACCAGTTGTACAAGACTTAACCAATGTTGAAATAAAACATTTTTAAGAAACTAAACTTCTCTTCACATATTAGGATGTTGTATTTGTAAAAGCACTTCCAAATGCATCTCATTTGACCCAAATTATAACTGACACAAAAATAAGTAGCTACAGCTTGTGAAATCCTATTCTAAGGACTAAAGCTATGGCATAAATATAATGGATGAGTCAAAATGTAGCTTTTTCTACTCAATGTACACTAAGGCATATGTTCTTGACATATTTGGGATTTCCATTATAATAATCACAAATTTTAATTTTTGTTGTATATGATTGATCAGAAAATCTGACATAAAAAGTTACTTTTTAGGCAGATAAAATTCAATTTAAATGAATGTAAAGGAAGAAACATTAAGTATATAAATTTACTTTACATACTATATAAATCTACTCTCTGTAGGTCTGGTAGTGTTAAACATTAAAATACAATTTAGTCTATAGGTGGATTAATTAACTAATATTAATTAACATATTAATTTTTTTTTAATTTTTTATTGTTTTTGACAGTGAGAGAGAGAGAATTACAGAGGCAGAGAGAGAACTGAACTGGGGGAATTCCCCCAGTTCAGCATATGGGTCCACACAGGCCGGGGCCGGGACTCAATCCTTAGTCCCCTGTGCTGCAAAGTGAGCGCTTAATCTACTGAGCCATCCCGGCTTCCCAACATATTAATTTTTAAAGGTAGCTTGTTTTCAAGTGGATTAAGGAAATATGCATTCACGGACCTTTTAAACTGAAAAGGATCTGAGAGAGCAGTCATGACTTCCTCATTTTATAAATGAGTGAACTGAACTGCTCACTCGGGTCAGCGATAAAGCCAAGACTAAACAGGGTTGGCTCCCTGATCAGTGGTCTTTCCTCTGAACTAAGCTGTCAATGTATGTGACGTTTCAAAACAGAAACAGACATACAGAGTTTAAATTATAAACATACAGAGTCAGAAACTAATCATTCAATTATTTCATGCGGAGTGAAATAATTAGCTTACCTTATCAAAGGGAGGATAATAATAAGGTTTTTTGTTTTCTGGAAATTTGATATGCAAAGCTGTTGCATTTTCAGTATATGGATTTGTCTGAACAGTTCCCATTGGATTCAACATTTCTTCAAGTTCATCTAAAACATGCAGATAATTTTGATTCTTAAAAAAATGCTTTTGAAACTTAAATAAAACAAAACTTTAATTGATTTCAACCATGAAAATGATCTGAAATTGTCAACTAAAGAAGTTTGGAAATTATATTAATAAGTCTCTAATTTTCTGTTAATGCTTATCACAAAATTAAAATGAGTTTACATACATCTTTAAAATGAGAAAGTAACACAAATTGATAGCTACCTTACCTCTTTCTTCAATTTGATAAGTATTCTGAATTAAAAAAAAACCTTAATTGAACTACTCTCCCTCCAGTCAAAATTAGGTGGCATAGAAGAATTATTATTTCATCACCACAGACAGACTTCTTAATCAGATGTAATCTGATTTTCACGGTCATCACAGCACTCAAACTGATTATTTTCTAAGTCATCAATGACATTCCTTTTGATAAATTTAATGTTCCTCTATTTTTCCATAACTGCTGATACAGTTAAACACCTTCTCTAGTAGTTTTATAACACCTCATTTAAATGAGACTTCTTTAACCTCACCACCTCCCTCCTCATTTCTACCACTCTAACCTGTGGTCCACTCACAGAATAGTGCCTGGGATCTTAGAAATTCAGTGTTGTCACAAAACCCTGACGTTTATGTAACTTACTTGTTTGAGAAATAAGTACACTGTTGAAGAGACATGAAACTCAAGAGGACAGAACAGAGTTAGCAGTACAAGCTGAAATGTCACCTCTCCAAACTAATTTCTTTTTTCTTATACTAATTTTTTTGCATAAATATTCTCACTGCACTTCCTGAGGAAATAAAAGATAAACTCCATTCTGTCTAGGTTTAATGTCAATACAGTATGCACAGAGTTCTCTCTGAGCTAGGAAATCCTTAAAATTATTTACAATTCCAGCTCCTTAATCATCAATTGTTCATCTTTTTTAATACCCTCTTATTTCATAGATTCTATTTTTACCTGGACTGAAGTAATTCTCACAACTTATACATCTCCAAAGCTATGCAATATATACTTATATTTGTCCTATCAAATGCGATGTATCTAAAGTCAAATGTAGGATTTTAGCATGCTTATCAGACTCAAACATAAAGAGGTAACCTTGTTTAAAAGTAATCACACACAAAAAAACTAATATATTATAGATGAAGAGCACAATTGGTACAATCTCTACTGGAGAGCAATCTGTGATTATTTATCAAAATTACAAAAGGATTTATTCTTTGACTCAATAAACCCACCTCTGAGAATTTAACTTAGATATATACCTGCACATATGCAAGGCTGTTCATTACAACACTGTTTAAACTATCAAAAGATAGCTCTGCTTCAAGAAGCAGTAGCAGCAGCAATCTATGTAGAAAGATATGGTTAAAAGGGCAAAGAGCAGAACATTCATTGAATGTGCTATTGTGGAATAGGGAAAAATATAGAAACCTATATTTATATTAGCTACTGTACACATAAAAAATTCTGAAAAGACACAAAAGCAACCAATAAATGTGATTATACAAAGGCTGTCCATAAAAAATCTAGCCATTGTCAACATAATGAGAAAAGTTACATGGATGAACTAGGGACTCTAGATATTATAACAGATTATTTGTACTTCATTTCTAGTTTGTTCCTACTGGAATAAATGTGACAATTCTAGAGCTGTTACATGCAGTCTTTTGTAGAAATCTTAGGTTTTGGCCAATTAGGTAAATTTGATAGGCTAACTTATTATCTTTGAGATTGATTCATTGTTTTCATTTGTAAAATGGGAATAACATAACCTTTAATCTCACAAGATCTAAGTAGTATTAGAAAAATATAGTCATGTGGAAGGTACTCCTCTTACTCAAATTTCAGGCTAAAGCCAACTAAACAATAAGTGTTTTTACTATTCTTGTCATATTAGTGAATGTTCCATCTACTCATATAGATATTTAGTACAACAACTAGGAGCGCCAGAGGTTGTTATAAAAAGACACTGTTCCTTAGGACAGTTTCTCAAAAACCTACAAGTATAAAATACAGCAAGCTGAACACATTCACTGAAATAACAAATAAGCAGATACAAATCCCTTTTTGAATATATTAAAATAATCTATGGAAATTAGTATTAGAATGAATAAAGATATTAAATGGTTTCTTTACTAAACTGAAAAGAATAATGAGTCATAAAAAAACATTAACTAGTTCCTATGCCAGAAGTTACTCTTTAACACTAAGGATTAGGATGTAAATCTTACCAGGAAATGAAGACCAGCTGTGCAATATTATTTCTCCAGATCTCAACTGTCCTTTAAAGTCAAAAACCATTGTATTTACCCATGCTACAGGATAATGCTGTTGAAAAAGATACCATTGCATAAATATAATGGTAAAAAATAAATTTTAAGGTATAAAAAATATGCATGACCTGTTTCAATAATCTCATTTCTAGAAATTTCTAGAGTTCTAGATGATTTCCAAAACACCCACCCAAAATGAAAACAAGATGGGAAAATGTTCAACAACTTTTATAATGGTTCAAAAAAGCCTTATAAGCTAATGAATGTCTCACAATAAAATAGCACATCCCCCAAATAAAATACAGTAGACTTTCTTTGTTCATCAGATCTCAAGCAACTGCCAGTTGCTTAAGATCCTGCTGGTTGCTTGAGTGCTGGTTGCTTGAGTTCTGATGAACAGAGAGTCCACCTATATTTATAGGGCATCTACCAATCCTCATGGGTGCTGGTTAACAGAGTTTACTATACAGTCATTGAAAATGATGAGGATCTTCTAATGATTCAACAACATGTGTGATATATTATTAGGCTGTATGTTTTAAGTGCTTTCAGCATATATTACATAACACTTAATATAGGAGAAGGCAATGTCTCTAGGAATGACAAAATTTGTATTTCTAAAAAGGAAGCACCAAACTGACAGGACTTTTATGTAGACACTTAGACTAATTAACTTAGTATATCAAAAAACCTTAAAAATACTCAAAAGCTTTGAGTAAAATTCTGCATCAATGGAGGAAAAAATTACTAAAAGTAACACTTCCATGACTTTTTCATAAAATTTATTTTTTAAAAATTATGATAAACAGGAAAAAACACTTCATATTGATATTAAGAATAAAAGGACACAAATTCATGCAGATAAATATGGTAATCAAGTATTTTTAAGGTATAAAATTCATGTTCCCATCCCTCTAAAAAAACTTTTTCATAAAGTAAAAAAAATGAGAAAGACTTTGCTAAAAATATTAAATGGAAAATGAAAGTGAGAAAAAGTACACCACTCATTATCCACAAGTTCAAAATCCAATAAACTGAAAAGTAAAAGTTAATAACTCATTCAACAGTAAAAAAAACCACAAAAAAAACATCAGACATGACATGAAATTACATTTGTTTAATTTACTGTAAATATTCACATATTTCACTGCTAAATAATGATGTGTTTGATTACAGATTTGAGTCCCAGACCCTACAAAGTGTGTTGAGTGCAGTACAATTTATCATCTTTCTAAAATGTACAAAATTCTGAATTCTCAAATGTGGATTAGAATTTCAGTTAAGAGACTATGGGCCTATAATTTTAAAAATATACTCATTCTTTTTCATCTCTACCTTCTAAAAACTATAACAGTTATAATAGAGTACTTATAGTTATGACATTTTCTAAAATGAATTAAGTCAAAACAGAAATGAATATAAACAAGACAAAAAAATGAAGATGGTCTTTTTGAAATCAGTTCTTAGGAAACAAAGTTATATGATCAATTTCACTTATATTACTCAATTATTTCAAAGAATATTAAAATTATTCCACTATATTATTATTATTTCATCAGATTATTCCATTACTTAAAAAATTTTACAGAAATTAGTATGTAATTACCACTTTCCCGGACTTCCTGATGGTCTGATATTTAGAGGGATTAATTGTTTTAGTTGATTTCTTTGTTTTCACTTTATCCAAAACTGCATAAACAGCAAAACATAATCTAGCCATTCGTGGCAGGTCACAAGTATTAATATCAAACTCCAGTGGTTCATTCCAAATGTGGTCGTTTTTCCCTGATATCTCTGAGCTTACGATGGTTTTACACAGGAGTTCAGTACCATGAAAAAGGCCAGCCCTGACATGAACCTAGAATGCGGAAGAAGAAAAGAAATACAGAATCATGAATATATTACCACTGAAACACCTCAATTTTGGAGGATGGAGAAACACGTCAACTCCAGAAACGTTTATCTGCCCACAAAAGCATCAGACTGTAATTATTCAGTATATTATTTACTAACCTGTTTAACCTATTTTTCACTTACTAAGTAAACCAGCTAAAAAAATAAAAACACCAGGGGTATCAATGGTATAAAACAGGTCTATAGAAAGCAACACTATAAGTATACAAACTACCATATGCTTGCTCCTACTGGCTTTATTTACTTGGGGTCTCTTATATTACTACCCTACATAGCTGGGAAGAAAGGGATGCATAAAATGACTCCACAGTCTCTTTCTACTTCTAAATAATTTATCATTGGTCATTGTAAGTAGCCAACTAAAGATAGTCTATCCATATTTATGATTATCCTACACACTACTATCTTTCATTTTTTCTACAGATTCAGGTTCAGAGTGGGGCAGAACATATATAAAATGTCCTACAAAATTTTACTCAGTCAATTAGTTTTTTTTAAGACATGATCTAATCATCTCCAATTTAAAGGTGAGTGGTAAAAGTAGAACTAAAAATAGTACTAAAACATCAAATCTGACGCAATGAAATCTGTTAAGATCAAATGTTTTTATATCAATTATTCAGATGTGATATTAGAACATAGTAATAAATATTTGCTGAAAAAATTAACACAGAATTATTGTGTCTTTAAATTTAAAAAAAGCCTATCAATGAAAATTTACTTGTTAAGAGTTACTATTCTGATTTTGAAGATATATACCTAAGAATGTCTACTTCATCTATAGATATTAAAAGCTATTAGGCAGTGATATAAAATTTAAAAAATTTGAGTACCATCAATTTTTTTTGTGTTTTTGACAGGGAGACAGACAGAGAGACAGAGAGAAGGGGGAGGGCCCAGAGCAGTCTCCATAGTTGCACATCGTTAGTTTTCCATATAGTTTCACTCCACAGGTGGGCATGGGGCTGCACAGGGCAGGAACTGGGCCGGGAGCCTCCCACACAGGCCCTGGCAAGAACTGAACTGGGGGAGGCACACACCCCAGTTCAGCATATGGGTCTCCATGGGCCAGGGCCAGGATTCGATCTTCAGTCCCCAGGGCTGCAAGTGAGCACTTAACCTGCTGAGCCATCCCAGCTTCCCCAATTTTTAAAAATTATTTTATTTATAATACATTACAATTATGAGTTAAAACCTATTAAAATAATTTAAATGTTGTACTAGCATAAATGTAACTTAACTATAGGTTTGGAGACTACATAACAATTCATAATGTAACACGAAAATGATAGCTTACTTTAAGAAATACTATTCAGGGAAAACTGGGATAGCTCAGCACGTAAAGCGCTCGCTTTGAAGCCCCGAGGACTGAGGATCGAATCCCAGCCCCAGCCCATGCGGCCCCACATGCGGAACTGGGGTGTGCCCCCAGTTCAGTTCTTGCCGGGACCTATGTGGGAGGCTCCCGGCCCAGTTCCTGCCCTGCGCAGCCCTGTGCCTGCCTGTGGAGTGAAACTATATGGAAAACTAATGTCAACTATGGAGACTGCTCTGGGCCCTCCCCCTTCTCTCTGTCTCTGTTTCTCTCTGTTAAAAATCAATAAAAATAAATCTTTGGGGAAAAAAAGGAAATACTATTCAGTGATCTAACTCATGCAAAATAAACACAGATGGATTAACGGGTTAAATATTTTTAAATCATTAAAAACAAATCAAAAAGAAAAACTGTTAAAAAACATATCAGAGTAAGTACTGAAGCTGAGTGATGGATTTGTGGAAGATGATTATGCTATCTCTCTAGTGTTATGTTCAAAATTTCCTTATAGAATCTTTACACTAAAAGAAAATTGATTATTTACTTCGAAGTATTATTATTATTATTATAACATAGTAAAGATTAAATTAATATTGGTTACAAAGGATTACTAAAACATTTCTAGTAACTCTCATGCCACCAGGAATTTTAATCTAAACACACCGCTGATTCCCTTCATCTTCACAGGAAAAGGGGCATTCCATCTTGCTCCACTTCCCAAGTATTAATAACTCAGAACTTCCTCATTTGCTCCTCTGCATTAGGAAAAAAATCTTCCTCCCTAGCAGGCTATAACCTATACAAGTCTCTTCCATGTCAAATTCAAACAAAATTCTTCCCTAGCACTTAAAACTAATCATTATCACCTATTTTCTTTACCATAAAATGAGAATGATACCAGCACCTATTTAGATACTCTCTCTTATTTTCAATACAGCATGAAGCCTACAATATATACAAGGAGAAAAAGATTTGCAATGTAATCTTAAATAAAATATGAAATAAAGTATGAAAAAAAATATGAGAGCTGTCCAAACAGTATCCAGCCATATAACAGTTCTCATTATATTGACAATGGCTGGATTTTTTCCAGACAGCCCTCACATATACTTATTAAAAGCATATTCATATTTTGACCACGTGAAGGGAAAAAAAATTAAAAGTAGTTTATAGTAGGGTAGCAGGAATATTGGTGATGTGCTATTCTCTCAAGCGATCTTGGATTTTATTTTTTAAATATTTAAAAATTAATATTCTAGAAAGTATCATAAAAATGGCTAGCTAGATGATCTAAATTTAATACCTGAAGGGAATAAAAATTTTCCACCCTAAAGCTGCTTTTTGGGATATTGATTTTAAACTGTTTACTAAGAAAGTAGACTCAGAAATACCGTAATCTGTGAACCTCCCCACTTTTCTGCCCAATAGATTCAGACAGAGAAACCTGCTTCAGGAAGCGAGCCTTAGATTAATCATCTTAAGAACAGGCACCCTTTAGAGATGCCAGGATATTTCTGAGGTTGAGTGTTTGCCTCAGTCACGAGGTCCAAGGTTCGGTTTCCAGCCCCAGCCTGTGCAAACCCCATATGCTGAACTGTGGCACAACTGACAGCCACCAATATGGCCCTGCAGCAAAGGTTCTTACTTCCCATGCAGGAGGCCCTACATCCACCTGTGTGGAATTAAGCCATGTCACAGCTAATGATGTAAAGCTGTGCAGACTGCTCTGGGTCCTCCTTCTCTCTCTCTCTCTCTAACAATAAAATAAATAAATTTACAAAACATCGTCTATGTATTGCATTGTATGCTCACCACCCAGAGTCACTTCTTTCCATCACCATATATTTGAAGCCCCATCCCTACTCACCCACCCCATCCTCCCTTTCCCTCAGGTAACCACTAAACTAGTAACTGTGTCTATAAATTTTTGTTTCTTTGTTACTTTCAGTTTTATATTCCACAAGTAACATCATATGGTTCTTGATATTTTCTATCTGACTTAGGTCTCAATATTATGATCTCAAGGTCCATCCATGTTGTCAAAAATGGCAGCATTTCACTGTTTCTTATCACTGAGTAATATTCCATTGTGTAAATTTGCAAACAATGCCTTTGATAAGGGGCTAATATCTAAAATACATAAAAATCTCATATAACTCAACAATGAAAAAAACAAACAATCCAATTGAAAAATGGGCAGGAGACCTGAACAGAAACTTGTTCCATGAAGACATACAAACATCCAATAGATATTATATGAAAAAAATGCTCAACTTCACTAGCTACTAGGGAAATGCAAATTAAAACCGCAACGAGATACCACCTCACACCTATTAGAATGGCTATAATCAACAAGACAAGTAATAACAAGTGCTAGAGAGGCTGTGGAGAAAAAAGGAACCTTCATACACTATTGGTGGGAATGTAATTGGTACAACCACTATGGAAGGCAGTATGGAGGTTCCTCAAAACATGAAGAATAGGATTACCAAATGTCTCAGCAATCCTTCTTCTGGCACCTACCAAAAGAACTTGAAAACCTTAGTCTGCAAAAATATATGTACCCAAGTATTCATTACAGCACTGTTCACAGTGGCCAAGTCGTAGAAACAATCAAAGTATCCTTTGATAGATGCCTGTTTTAAACAGTTTCAAGATTAAGTAGCCACAGCCTTAAGCACCTTTGGTTTAAGTCCATGTCTCTAAACAACTTTAAATATTTCCCCTTCCATGTTCCCTGAAATTAGGCTACAAGTCTGGGGACTTCCATTTTTAGTTTGTAAAGAATATGATAAGGATAATTACACAGGATTTACATGACAGATCTTTAAGGAAATCTCTGTATCTACCTTTATGCTACATTAAAAATATCTAAACTATGAAAAACTGACAATACCAGTATTTTTAAAAGCCAAGACAGAAAAGGAATAAGAGAAAGTTTATTGACACACAATTTCTCACATTCACAATTACTTTATTCTCTAAAGAAAAATTTAGTTGCCTGTAAGAACCATGGACAATATTATTTTCTAAGCAATTAAGAAATGGGCTCATCATGAAATGCGTAATAAATGGCATTTAGTGTTAGTAAAATTATATGGAAGGTAGGAAGAAGAGCACAAAACCCAGATTTCTAAGTTTTCTTTTCCTTCCTAACATATCTCAGGAAGATTGAGCATCAGTTAAAGAACACACAATGGATGGGAGTTTTAATCTATCAGGAGGTTAGAAAGAAGTTCCACCACTGCTGTATCAAATATTATACTAAAAGGAGCTCAGCAGGTAGAAAAGGGACAGGAAGTGCCTACTGCCTAGACAATGACAAGCACCCCTGGCATGCCTTAAGAACCAAAACAGCCATGTACAGCTAGAGTCACATGAGGGCCGCTGCAGGTGCTTCGGTTTGGAGAGGCTAATAGCAAAGTCAGTGCCATTTAAGACTACTAGGCAGGAATATAACTTAAACAGTTATAAGACCACTTTTTCTGCAGGACGAGGAAATGTTTGGGTATAAGATAAGACGGGAAAATAGAAACAAGAGCAGTAGGGAGGCTACTGCTGTAATTCAAAGAAGAGATAGTAAAGGCTGAAACTATGATAGGGTCAGAAAGACAAAGGAAGGAATAGATAGTAAAAGATATTAATAAGGTAGGACCAGCAGTATGTGATCAATTGATTAGCTTTGATAAGAGAGGGAGGCAACTCTCTGCTTTAGTCAAATGGGGAAGAGAAGGAACTAGGGTCTCAGATATAAGTTGGCTTTAGAAATGTGTGTGAAAAGAGAAGTCTGGAACTGAAGAGGTATCTGGACTAGAGGCAAAGTCCTGATAACCATAAACAAAAGTGGTACAGTTTTTTGAATCTTCTTACAAAGAAGTTATCAGTAATTATTTTCCATGATCTGAAGAGTGAAAGGAAAAACACTAAGGTATTAGGCAGAGCCCACATGCCTAAAGCAAATAATCCATCTGAGTTCCTTGAACTCAAAATTTCCATTGAACATCCACTCCTACCCCCAGGCACCCTGATTTTGACTTCATCACATCCTAACTAACATCTCCAAATCTCTAATTCTTGTATCATACTCACCAACCACCACCAACTTCTCCTTCCCCACTCCAACACTCCCACAGGAAAACTTTCTTCCCCTTATTAAGGCCTATATTTCAATGACCAACACCTCCCCCATTTTATCAACTTTGTCTGCCCTCACCCTAATCAAAATTCTCTGCAAGTATGAGCACCTATCTTTCCGCCTCTCACATTCATTAAGTCCAAGCCCTGGATAAACCTAATCACCTGCTTCTCTTCCACACCAAATGTTTCTGGACAAACCAGCACCACGACTGACCAATCTCAAATGAAAAATCATTCTTTCATCACTGCAACAACTATTTACCTTTCCTTCACTTCTGAAAATTTTCATAGCTATTAACTCTCCTATGAGATAAGCCTGCCTCACATTCAATAAAACTGTAAAAATAATTTTAAAGCTCTATTTAAGCTACTTTTGTGGTCAGGTTTTCTGTTACTTGAAGATGACATGTTCTGAAGGATATTTCCTATCAATCTATTCTATTTAGAAGCTGTTTTATCTACTGTATCGATGCTGTCAGAGGTGCTGGTATTCACTTTATCACCCACCCTGTCTCCTTCTTAAGGAGCTGCTAAGTAATATCAAGATGAGCTACAAACACATGAATAAGTAGTTTACTTTTATCTTAGGAGAGTCTGAATAATGTAACTGATTTTGTTTTCTTTGTTTTGACCACTAGCTATATTGCAAGTAGACAGCAAAATATGTAGTAGTCAATACCAAGCAATTACACAGATCTTATTATATCCATACCTACTATGAATCTTGCTTCTGAGGTTTTTGGCCATTAAATATACTCTGTTTTTTATTTTTATGTGAATTTTCAAAATTCAAAACTATGTACCGTATTTTCCGGCGTATAAGACGACCGGGCGTATAAGACGACCCCCTAATTTTACAGTTAAAATATAGGTTTAGGCCTATATTCGCTGTATAAGACTACCCCCCACTTCCGAGGCTGTAGTCTTATACAGCGAATATAGGCCTAAACCTATGTTTTAACTGTAAAATTAGGGGGTCGTCTTATACGCCGGAAAATACGGTATATTTTGCATATATACGTGAGAGACTGCGTGAGTGTGTGTGGAGAGCAAGGGCGTGCAAGTAGAAGCACAATTATCTCAATTTGTGAAATAAGATTAGGTAAATCATAAGTAAAACAAAACATACATAAAACATTTTGCAACTTCTGTATGATAGGACAGAAGCTAGGAATTTCAGGATAAAAATGATATTTAATTCTTACAGTGATATTTATTACCTTCTACATATGGAATATAGGAGGAGTATCTAAAAAATCCAGCCATTGTCAATATAATGAGAAGGGTTATATGGCTGAATACTTTCCGGATAGCTCTCATGTAATTTATTCGGAAAAATTTCAAATTTAAAAAATAAATTATTTTTCAATGTTTTTGTGATAAAGCCAATGTACTTAAACTGTTGAGCTTAAAAAACATTAGCATCTCCTGGTTTTTGACAATATTTGAGAAATACAAATAAGCAGGCACCTACTACATAAGTAAGTATTCAATAAGGGTTAATATAAAAAAATGCTAGTTATAAGTCTATCAACCAACTTCTGACAAAATTCAGCTAGCTATAAAACTCCAAAAAAAATCTCAAGTATAGTGGATAGAAAAGTTCTATATTATCTGTAAACAGCAACAGCAACGGGTGTGATCTGGGAAACAATAATAGAGTCTAACTTGGGCATGGTAACAATAAACCAAAGAGACACTGTATATTTTGATTCTTCTGTTGAAATATTATTATCTACTAGTCAAAATGTGATTTAAGACCAAGTCATTCAGATTATGTCTTCTTGAGAAAACTCCTTAAATGATTAAAGGTGATACATGGTTAAAAATAAACAAGAGTAGAAAAAATGATCTATATTTAAAATAAAATAAAAAATATTGTGTTTTCTGAACTTAAAATCTCCCATGGTATCAGATATTTAAGTTGTTTTTAGAGAAAGCATTCTCTAAACTTGTATCATATGTAATTTTGTCAAAATTGTCCTATTTCCTGATCCTTTTGGTCTGGATCATCTTCAGGCTCTTAAATGAAGAATTTTAAAGCACCATTATGTTTAATAGTCAAACATTTTACTGTCCCACTGTAGTAAACTTCAAGAGACACTTTACAACAAGGCCCAGAATTCTTGGAGAGCAAGAAAAGGCAGGTCTTACAATGCAAGGACACACCACTGTGCTGCAGCAAAAAGCAAGGCTATGCCAAGCCTGCACATAGACTGCATGGTGGAACTCACCAATCAAAAATGTTCTGTGTTGGGCAAGATATGAAACTTTTTCCCAACATCAACACCTAATTTCCTTCTTGTTTGACAATATGATCAAAATCCACTACATTTTGCCCTTAGATATCTGCTCAGTAGCATAAATAGGCTGAAACTCCCATGGTTTCATAAAGTACTATATCACTTTGTAAAGAGGCAGATTAGTTCTGATTTGTGAGATACGGTATGTTGTGTGCTAACCTTTAACTAAGGATACAAAGATGCCACAGACAGTTATACTAAAATATTAATTCATTGCACAAACATTTATTGAGAGTTCTAGGCACTAAACCAAGCAGATCAAAAAATTACATTACAATTTATTATATGTCCTCAGTTTATATATACAGGGCCCAGCAGAAGTAATGTCCTTTTTTAAGTTTACCAGCTCATAAAAAAGCCATTACTTCTGCTGGACCCTGTATTTTAACAGGTTAGGAGTACTGAGACGCTTATAACTAGGCTATGAGGGGTTATGAGTTATGACCAGTAAGTGTGATATAGGATATATCTGGACTTGAAATTCTCTGGGTTTTTATCCTGTTTGGGGTTCATTGAGCTTCCTGAATATGTTATAGTTATATCTTTCACCAGTTTTGGAATGCTCTCAGTGATCATTTCTTTTTTTTTTTTTTTTTAAGCTGCATTTTTCCCCACCCAATTAGCAAACATGTTTTTTTATTTTATTTTATTATTTTTATTTTTGACAGAGAGTGAGAGAGAGATACAGAGACAGAGAGAGAACTGAACTGGGGGAGCTCCCAGCTCAGCATATGGTTCCGCACGGGCCGGGGCCGGGATTCGATCCTCAGTCCCCAGGGCTGCAAAGTGAGCGCCTAACCCACTGAGCCATCCCGGCTTCCCCTCAGTGATCATTTCTTTGAACAGTTTTTCTGAGCCTCACTCTTTTCCTTTTATTTCTGGGATTCAGGTTGCACAACTGTTGGGCCTTCTGATATTGTTATAAGCTCTATAGTTTTTCCTCTTCCAATATTTCTCTGTTGTTCAAACTGAAAATTTTTTACTGGATAATCTTCAAGTTCACGGATTCATTCCTTTTTCATTACCATTCCACTAATGAGTCCATTCAGTGAGTCTTTTTAATTACACTTATTTTATTTTTCATTTCTAAATTTTCCATTTGGTTCCTCTTTACATCTTCTAATTCATGCTAGAGACCCTCTATTTTTCCATTCCTTTCCACTGTGCTTGCCGTTAGCTGTTGATGCAATTTTTATAAAAACTGCTTTAATATCTTTGTAAGATAATTCCAAAATTTATGTTGTCTCAGCATTGATATCTGTTGATTATCACTGTATGAACACACACAACTTGAGATTTTCCTGGTTCTTTACATGACAATTATTATAATTTTGAATCGTATCCTAGATATTTTTATTATGTTGTACAACTCTGGGTTTATATCTTATGGAGTTTATATGTTGGTTTTAAGAGACAATAATTAGGGATAGGCTGCAAGTTCCAACAAGCCTTCTGTAAGCTGTGGTTCCAATACCAGCTCAGTTTTTAAATCCTTTGCAGGGCTACGTGGCTCTGTCTTATGTGTGCATCACACAGAGACAAGTCTGAGACTTTAGTAGTAGTTTATGCCCCAGTTCAGTTCTGAAAATATGTAGGCAGTTACAACTCAGATTCACAAAGTACAGCTCAGGAACAAACATATAAGCATAAATAGCCTTAAGCGGTTGCTTTCCCAAGCTCCTCCCACTCTGCAAGCATCCAAGTGTTTACTGGTTGCCTGGGGCATGCCTTTTCTTGTCACCCAGCCAGAAAACTGAAGCTTTATTCATCCACGCTTCCTGCAACTATGCCAAACAGAAGGACAGAAAGGAACAGTTGGGTGGAGTCAATGAGGATTTACCTCATTCTCTTGAGACTATAACTCTAATCAGAGAGGGGAGATTCAACTCTGCATTGTAAGCCTGTCCCCACTGCTGCTACTGCTACCACAGGACTTCTTAGAGCCTGGGGCAAATGAAAACAGAAAAAAAGAATAGAAAACAGAAAGAAAAAATAGGAAAAACTTCACTTTCTCTGTGAGAAGAACCCTTTCCTACTACAACTATCACTCGAGGGCTCTCTGACTGCACTAATACCATCTTCTAGACTTTTTGGCAGTACTGAGTGAAGGCTTCTGCTGAATATTAAGATGCACAACAGAAAAGTGAAACCTGGGAAAGCAGGGATGGCTCAATGGGTTAAGCATTCACTTTGCAGCCCCAGGGACCGAGGATCAAATCCCGGCCCCGGTCCGTGCGGACCCATGTGCTGAGCTGGGGAGTGCCCCCAGTTCATTTCTCACCAGGGCAAGACCTTGACCCAGTTCCTGCCCTGTGCAGCCCTGCCCACCTGTGGAATGAAACTATGTGGAAAAACCGATGATATGTAACTATGGAGACTGTTCTGGGACCTCCCCCATCTCTCTGTCTCTGACTCTGTATCTCTCTCTCTCTGTCAAAAACAATAAATAAATCTTTAAAAGAAAAGTGAAACCTCACAAGCTTTGGAAAAGACTGACTAGGAAAGAGGCTGTATGTTACAGAATTCTAAGCACTCTCACAGAGTTGAAAGACATTCAAGTGCCAGCCAGGCAAAGTAATGAATCTTCATTGAATAGGTAAGATTTTCATTACAGACTGCAGAGTCATGTGCCCTGTAAGACCACTGAAACTGTGAATATAATGGATCTCACTCCCATGATTAGGTTATACTATATGACACAGCTGACTTTAAATAAGGCAGATTATCTTTCAGGTATCTGACCTGAGTCTTGAGCCTGCCAGCCTTCAACAGAAACTTACACAAAAGGCTTTTCTGGTTCTTAGGCCTTCAGACTCAGGCTAGAACTAAACTATCAATCAGCTCTCTTGGATTTCCAGGTTTGCCAACTAACCCTAAAGGTCATGGAAGATAATCAACTGCATAATCATGTGAGCCAATTCCTTAAATAAATCTGTGTCTGCATGTGCATGTCTGTGCACACATGTGCACACGTGCGTATTGGTTTATATGTTTCTCTGGAGAATCCTGACTGATAACATCTATTCTAATCACTTCTATTTAACATCATACTAAAGGTCCTAACCAGAAAAAAGTTTAGAAAGAAATAGGTAAAGCTACACACCACTTCTTTTATTTTTCTTTCATATTTCCTTTCAACACTGTATTGGAGCTCCTAGCCTGTGCAGCAATTAAACAGAATGGGGTGTACATACAAGAAAAATAGTGTCATAATAACATTAACTTATTTAAATTCAATTATTAATATATAACCTCACTGGAAAAAGAGGTTGGCAAGGACTAGACTAGACAACTAGATAAAGTGGAGTGGGGGATACATTGTTTTTTGAGTGAGGCACTTTAAAAAGTATATGTCATTAAGCCCATTACTCCTAAGAACATATGACCATAAACAATAAAATCAATCCAGCCTGAAATAACTGAAGGATACTGGCAAAACCTATAGAAATAAAATGTCACTGACAAAGAAATAATATGTAATGCTTAAGAAAATAAAGCAGGAAATTAAGTCTTATTTGGTCCTCTTTTGGAAGAAATTAAATACTAAAAGGTGGTAGAGAATAACTACAAAAGATTAAATAATGTAAATCATCTACAGAAGACAAATACAACGAACTACAAATGAAAAGACCAAGGAGAAGTCGGGATGGCTCTGTGGGCTAAGTGCTCACGTTGCAGCCCTGGATCCAAGGATGGAGTCCCAGCCACAGCCCATGTGGGCCCATATGCTGAACTGGGGTGTGCCTCCCATGTGGGAGGCTCCCAGTTTGATTCTCATTGGGGTGTGTTTCCCGTGTGTGGGATGCCCCTGGCTTGGCCCCCTGCTCTCAGGGGCGTGCCTTCCTTTGGGAGGCCCCTGGCCCAGTTCCTGCCCTGTGAGGCCCCTGCCCACCTGTGTGGCACGAAACCATGTCAAAAACTGATGATGTACAAGTATGGAGACTGCTCTGGGCCCTCCCCCTTGTCTCTGTCTCTATCTCTCTCTCTGTCAAAAACAATAAAATAAATTAAAAAAAAAAAAAAAGAACAAGTAGGAATTCCCATTTTTACAATGTAAATTACATATGTATACATATAAGTCACTGAATAAAATTATATATATATATATGATACTCCATACGACTTGAGTATAGATTTGTCCATGTGATTTCTGCCTTTAGAAATATAATACCCAACGATCTCTACTGAATATTTTTGACTATCTAAGATGTATTATAAAGTGAATAAATCAAATCATAATATAATGTGCAAAACCAACAAATCAACAAAATAAACACAACCAAAACCCCTCCAATCCCCAGACCATATGTGTGTATTTATATATGTGCATGTATATGCATGTATAAATATGGAAATCACTAACAATGATGGTTAACCTTAAATCCCATATGATGATAGAGAGATTGGTAGGAGAGAGCAGTAACTTTTTTCTTTAATCATATTTGAAACATTTTTACCTGTTGCAACAATGTCACACTTTTGCAACTGGAAAAAAATTATAAAGAATTTTAATTAAAGGAAAAAATAACCACTAAAATAGAAAACAAAGGCTAACTGGCATAAGCATGCTCATTAAAAATTCAAATCCAGCTGAGAATAGAAGAGCAATAAAGCTTTTATTTTAATGACAGCTATCCAAAGAATCTTTAATGTCCATTTACAAAAGGAAGCCATTGGTAATCTTTGGCAAGGTGCTCCTGAATATATCATCATGCCAGCAAACATCTCAAACTAACTGAAACTTTTTCTTGGGTCACAAAACTATTCACTTAATTTCCTGCCAAGTAAAATAGGGAAAAATGTACTCTTTATACTTTGAGACAAAATGCCTTGTTAAGTCTTAACTGTATAAGATTGTGCAATAAATCCCCATGTGTTAACAACTTGTGGTCTATAATGTAGTCATCTACTTTCTTCCAGGAAATGGTATTACATTTTCTGTGTTCAGCAAGTTTAAAAGAAATAAAAGGGGTTTGAGAAAGAAGGCTGGGTACAACTCAAAGCAAGGCTGAAAAAGGAGAGTAAGCTGGCATACAAACATGGGATCTATAGTTTCAGCTTAAATTTCACTTACTAAATTTCTGATCTAAAGCAATTTCTTTTATACAATATATACTGGAAAATGTCACTCTAGCCAATATTTCTCCAACTATTTAAAGAATACTTTAAAACAGAAATTCTTGTCTTACAATAAATTGCCATATTCTATCTCATGTAGTTGACTGGTATGGGTAAAATTTAACCTCCAATGTGACACTCACTGAGCAGCATCAGTGATTTATTCAAATAATGCAGAATATGACAAATACAAATCTTATCAAGTACTTACTTTTACAGTTTCTTCTGTGTTAAGTTTATTTCCCTTAACCAAAACAATTTGGAAAGGATTGTTATTTTCCCAGACATGCTATAAAAGAATGAAAGAGGATTTTAATGAAATACACAAATACTTAAATCTAGCAATGATATCTTATCAGCTCTCATATTCACTGGCATAATAATGAAAATAGAACTCTGAACTAACAACTAATATACTGTATTTTCCGGCGTATAAGACGACCGGGCGTATAAGACGACCCCCTAATTTTACAGTTAAAACATAGGTTTAGGCCTATATTCGCTGTATAAGA
>PVKE010012438.1:0-38348 GCA_004027555.1 Craseonycteris thonglongyai | reverse complement strand
AGAATCCGGAAAAATATGACCTCACTTATAGGTGGAATATAAAACTGAAAGTTACAAAGACACAGAGACCTATGGACACACCCAATAACTTGGTGATTGCCTGAGGGAAGGGGAGGAGGGGGGAGGGAGAGAGGGAGGGGAGGTAGGAGAGGACACCAGCATTATGGACACACTCAATGGTTTGGTGGTTACCAGGAGAGGGGGGAGGAGAGGAGGGAGAGTTGTGGGGGGAGGTGGGAGTGGGCACCAGATAGAATGTGATGGAGGGGAACTGATACTGAGTGATGGGCACATAATACCATGCATGAATGATGTGATGTGAACTTGTACATCTGTAAACTATCTAATTGTTACCAACCAATGTAACCTCATTAAATTTAACAATAAATAAAAAAAATTAAAAAAAAGAAACAGGAAAAAAAAAAAATGATTGCCTGAAAACAATGACAATTCTGGTCATTCTTTCCAATTCTGCAAACAAATCAGTGTGCTTTTAAAAAGCCTGCAGTAGTAGTGACCAGGCCTCTTAGCCCTCCAAAAAAAATCTGTAATTAAAAAGAAAGTAAAATAATTTATTTGGAACTCAAAACTAGAGTTCCATGATTCTGCACATTGTTCAGGACATACAAAACACTGACAAATAAAAGTTTCTGAATATCACATACGAATATTCTGTGTATATGTTGTTATATATGAATGAGGTTATTTAAGTATTTGGCTAGCTGATTATATTTTCTATTACATTTGATTTTCTTAAAGAAAAAGGATGAATAAAGATTATGTCCCCATGTAAATGTAGCTACTAGGTGGGGCACAAAAGGGCAACATCAAATTCCCAGGTTCAAGGTCACTTGAACGGCCCCTCAGTTAACACCCATCTCTTCATTTGGTTCATTCATAAACACTTCCACCTTCTCATCTGCTTTCCCCTCCCCCTCCAAAACAAAACATTTATTAACCAAAGCTTCCAACTGTGACAGAAATTAGTCATGTTAATGGTATAGATGGTGTAAAAAATGAAATCTAAAAACATGATTAAAAAAACTCAGGAGCTAGGTAACCCAAACTCATCTTGGATATGGCTGACCAGACATCTAGGAGGAAGGAAAGACATGTCTTTGGTTAATTAGATTGCTTTTATCCATCCCTGTAATTAGAACATACCTTTTTCCTCTATTTAATCCTAAAGCAGTCATTAGATTTAATAAACTTTCTAGATTGCCTCAAATGAGAAAATGAATTAGTTAAAAAGCAAGCATTAGCAATATGATTGCAATATTATATGAAAAAATGTTAGTTTAATTATTAAATATATCATTTTATAACTTGTTACAAAAGAATATAAAGGGGTCCCTCCACCCCTCTCATCCTTATGTTGGTTCCTAAGGTAGTAAAATACTAATGCTGTCTCCGCAGATTACGTTTCACCAAATGAAAGTAATTATTAATCATTCCTTAAAAAAAAAACAACCAGCCCCTAATTAGCTTGTTCTCAAGTCAAAGCAGAGTCAGGATCCCACAGGACTGAAGGAGAGAGGGTGGTCTCACTTGCAGGGCACTGATTACTCAGCTTGGCTTACATAACGTTCAAGGCGCCTATGAATTGGGGAGCGAAACAGAGAGGCAGGTGAGCCTTCGCTGCTTTTCTTCTTTTAATGTCTAAGACTTTTGTGAGTGGTCTGATCTCTTAGGGAGTCCGGCAGGGGCTCCTAACTCCTCAAGCTCCATTAATTCCCATCACACTCGACTTGGCAATCTGGTAAGAAAGTCGGTTACTCACATGGTGCTTACATTGCAGATGATTAAAGGTTAAAATCATTTTAAGAAAGTGAAACACAATATAGAGGTAAAGACCCAAGCTTTCCGGTCTTTCATCTTGTTGAACATTCTCTGCACTAAAACTGCTCTTTGTTATATGTCAAGAAGCATCTCCATAAAATGACTTCGTGTATTAAAAAGGACATGAGTGGTCCTCACCTGAGTGCGTGATAAACTTGGAGCAGAAACGATTGGTGGGAGGGGAAGTTCTAGGGAATGGACATTTCCTCCCATCAACCCCGTGCCTGTGCTGGCTCAAGCAGCCTTTGGTCACAGCACCCACAGCCAATGCTGCTGATGACTTTAGAAATGCAGATCTGGGCCTGGATCAGATGGGACAGCGTGGAGGACAGTAAGTTTATTTTGATCCTAGGACAACAGCAGAGATCTGAACGAACCCTGGAGCAGAAGGTAACTATAAGAATATGTTTAAACAGTCTATCCCGGGAAGATACTTGAGGCTCTCGAAATGAGCCCACATACTTCCCTCCTCAGTCCCAAACTCATCAGTTAAGAGGGAAGGCAGGGTCCAGTTGGGCCATTTCACACGTATTCTGAGCTGAACCCACCTTGGAATCTGTAGGATAGACTAGAAAGGTTAGGGTCAGAGATCAAAAACATTGTTTCCTCGGGAATTTTTATCGAAGAAAAGTATTCCATGGAGCTGTTAGTCAGTCATGTCAGCCATATTTTATTATTTTAAATTCAGTGTCAGGAAAAAATCCCCAAGACCCAGAAAAGATGTGAGCTCAGGCAAATGCTTGGTTCCTGACTCCCAAAGCCACAGCTGATGATAAGCTTTCTATTATTAGGCAACTGTATCATACATGGTTCTAGCCCATTAGGATAGCAGAGCGATGTGACAGCAGTTTGCACAATCTCCAATCCAGTCTTCACGTGCGTTTATGTGAAATGTTATATTCTAGTCCACCATAACCTTTAGGCAACATCACTCTTTATGTTGTTTAGTGTCAAGAGAAGTAAACTACAGGATCAGCCACAAATCAGCCACATGATTTTAGACAGGCGCTTAGCTTCTCTGGGCTGTGGCTGTCTCATTGCAAAATGAAGTGGTTAGATAAGATGATCTCTATGAGTCTTTCCAATACTAAAATTACTTGATACCACTCTATTGCCTAATAGTACAGATTGCAAAACTGATTGACTGTTCTTTGTTGAGATTAATTTTGAATGCTCCCTAACAAGAAGCTAGGAATTAAGTTAGGAATAAACTACTCCTTTATAAATGAGGTAGAATAAGAGATGTGTGTCAAGATGGATGTTTGACCCAGAGGTTAATAGAGAAGTCCTGTTTTCCCTGATGCTGCCAACACACGTTCACAGGCGGAAAAAGAAAATCTCTTTTCATAATAATGTAATGAAGGTTTTAGAATTTTTAAAGGAGTGGCTACAAAGGAGATACTTATTCCAAACGTGAAAAGATCAGCTCAGTAAATAAAGACATTTACAGTATTGCTTAAATTAATGGACTTTTGACTCTTCATTGTTAAGAATAAACATGAAAATCTGTGCATTTCAACACTTAGGATGTTGTTCTGAGAAGGAAAATGTGACCTCCTGGTGACTGCCATGCATGCAAATGAGCTCCGTGCCCCCCAGCCCCACACGCCTCACAGAAGCATGTGGGAGATGCTCAAATCCTTCTGGCTCCAGGTAACCGAAGAGGACCTGACCTGGCAAAATACAAGAACTGATTTTGGACACTTGATGAAGCCGAAGCCACTTTGTATAAATCTCTGATTCCAAGCCAATGAGTGAGTGAAGTGAGGGCATTCTTGTCTGCTTCCTTACCTCAACCCCACCGAGCCTGGTATTGTTTCCTTCATCTTTAAGAACAAACAGGTGATGCAGTGTGAACTGGCCCAGCGCAGAATCTGTTCCCAGTGAGGGACGAGGGGCTCATGGTAGGCATAGGGCTTCACGCATGGTAGTTGCATTGAGAATAGTTGTTAATGACTGTATGTCACGTTACTCTAGTAAAGGGAAAAATACCTAACATTTGCTTTCTTAAGCTCTGTGTTGTTTGACCTTCATAATTCTATGGAGTTAATAGGACAATGTGGAATTTTATGCCTATTTTCATAGACTGAGGGTCCAGAAAGTTAAATAACTTGTTCAAGACAAAGAAGCTTGGTGGCAAGATGATTCATAGGAAAAGTGCTTTATACATAAAGTGTAATACTATAAGTATGAAGGTGATTAATATGATGATTTTGGCATACCTCTAGAAATGGAGGCAAAATGTAAAACTTCATGGAGACAGGTATTCTAGTCTTTTCTGAAGACAATATGCCTACCAGAATTCTGGTGTTTCTCCCCTTCGAACTTGCTCTTCGCTTAGCCAGAAAGGAGGTGCTCATCCTTTATCCCTGATGGCAGGCAGTTCAGCGGGGTGAAATGCATTTTTCTACGACCTGAGTTGTTCCAGACAGGCTGTCACTGGGTGTTGAACAGAGAGCAGCAAGCTACACAATTACCCTCCTGACTAGGGTCCCTGGAGTCGCTGGGCTGGAGAATTGCAGTGTGAAGAAACAGTGTTTGGTACCATCAATCGTCTTTCGTGGTGACTTAATGTGGAAGAAAACAATTATGCTGCACATGAGCATTCTACCTAAGAGTGCACAGTTGATCATTTTTATGGTCTAATAAAAATGTATCTGCTTTTGTGATCACAAATACATCAGGACACTGAAACATCTGACACAGAATGGCAGTTGGTGAGCTAAAAAGAAAACCCTGACAATCTCAAAAAAATAAAATATCAATTTATAATTAAATAATGTCAAGCCAATTTTGTTTGACAAACAAACAAAGCTTTTGTTTGAGGCTGCCAGTCACCCTTGTTTTTCTTCTAAAAGAGCTTTCTGTGCTAATATTAAAAGTTAGAAGGCTTATTCTGCAGAGATGAGACTTATTATCATTACAGACACACTTGCTTTGATGACGGACACAACAATTTAGTAGGGAAAAACCTACAAAATAGAGAAATGTGGAGAGAAAGACAAACTTTTAGAGATTTACGGATATTACTGTGTGTGTTTTTAACTTTCCAAATCTAGGGCATATTGACCTATACTATTGGCTGCTTTTATTTTTGATCTTCTAGCAACACTGTGTTTTCAACTTCTAAGAAATAAAATATGACTAAATGAAATATGAATTTATAGATTTGTTTCACCAACTGAGAATAAGTATTAGGCTGAATCAGCAAATTAATTATCTTCCCTACATTGAACCTGATGGAGTGATTAGTTGGCTACATGCTGCATGGACTATACATTCTTCTCTGTAACAAGGCAAATTAGATATTTATGCTTCTATTGAAAACAAAGGAGACGCTCTGTCTGGCAGGAGTTTTTTGCTTTTGTTTTATTTTCTACATTAGTTAGAACTCTTGTACATAAAAACTGTAAGTTTTATCATGTGGTATTTTCAACCCTGCTGCACATAGTCTTTGTGAGGGTCACACCACTTCTCATTGAAGTCAATAAATGTGTGGTGCCCACGTTCATCTCTAACTTCTTGTAATAATTTTGTAAAAATAATGTTTCTTTGCTTGAATTTGCACACAAACCAGCTCATATTTACTCTTTAAGATAGCCTTACTACACTTTGTAATTCTCTTTTCTCCGAAAGCATTCTATTTGTATTCTTGCCTCTGCTTTTCATTCAAATTATCAACACAGTTGCTCATCCTGAAACTTCTAATGCCTGGCACAACATGCATATCCTGGCCATGCCAGTCACTGACTCCCATAACCAGTGAGCAGCTGCCAACGAGGGTCCTCAGACTATGAATACAGCCAGCCTCACTGAATTCTTGAGCTAATGACCTTCACAGGGGACAGGACTTTGGTGCCCACCAGCTCACCAGGACGTAGGTGCTAGAATTAGTTGTCTACCACAAACTGTGCTGCTTAAAGCAAAAGCTGGGCACCCCAATTTCTGTGGAGCCCCAGCTCTCCTAAAACTCCTGACAAGCTGGCTGGATCCACACAAGTCGATCTTTGTTTGTTTTTCTGCTTGGCACTACAGCTCAGGTCAGGGCAGAAGTGCAGTTGCATCTTCCCCAGAACTCCAAGTACATACAAAGAAAGGACCCTGCTCCTAGCCAGCTGCCCCTTTTCAAGTTGGCCGTCCCCTTGTCAGGAGCCGAGAAGGGGAAGGAGACAATCAGCAGTAAAGGTCCTGCTTCTTAAGCACCCAACCTGGAATCTGGGATGGAAGAAACCCGAAACTGCGTGAGGATAGTGGGGGGACCAGCGATACACAAACCACCTATGGCGAAGACCAGCTTTTTCAAAAACCTTCCCACCTCTGTCCTTTCCCTTTCTGGAAGGCATTTCAGATGTATCAGGAACCAAATGATGTACAGAATACAGTACAAATTAGTAACTAGAACAAGGAAATTAAAAAGATGTACAGAGAACAAGCCCCAAGATATTTAGTATCAGATTTAAGAGACATAAAATTATTCTGTCAAAGACCTAAGTGTGACTCCAACTTCCGTAATCACCTCGTCTGAGAGCAATACATGTGTGAACTGACTGTGTCTGAGGACCATGCTTAGAACAGCGCTGGCTGGTCCCACTCATGGTCTTATAAACACTGAGTGACTCAGGCCTGCACTAGAGCCACACCATAAGAACAAAGATCTGCCCTTTTACCTCACCTCTTCCCTCCCCATCCACAATGCCAGTGATGCTGATGCACTAGCACGCCTCATGCCAACGCTCTTTTTACTTAGGAGAGCTATGCAATAAATATTTACTGAATGAATAAATTCCTGTCTGAAAAGCTCATTGATTGACTCATTCATGCAAACAATTATTTATTAAGTGTTTAGCATGTTTCAGGCACTGGGAAAATTCCTGATACATCCAAGTGGTTCTTAAGTAGCTTGTAATCTAGTGGGAGAGACAGGAAGTAAATATGTAACCACAATTCACTGGGATAAATGTCACAGAAGAGGGAAGCGCATAAAAGTGCCACTTATCCCGGTCTGGGGCAGTTACAAGCAATGTTTTCTTGGAGGAGATGGTGCCTGAGCTGAGTTCTGAAAGATTAGAAGGCATTTGCTAGATGAGAAAGCGGGACAAGGGCAGAAGAAACAACATCCGCAAAGATAACGAAGTAGACAGGGGTTGGCATGATCAAGAATCAAGCAGTGCAGTAAAGCTCAAATACAGAGTACACGCAGGGAGTGGTGAAGGTGATGTTTGTGCAGTGGGAAGTGCAAAGGCTTTAAGGAATCTGGTGCTTCTCAGTGAGGGCACTCGTGGTTCCGTGAGTACAACGGTAGTTTTGTGAATGACTGTGCTATGCTGCACACCGGATGTTTAGCACCCCTGACCCTTGGGTGCTAACTACCAGTAACAATCTGATAGTGACATCCACCCTGGTTGAGAACCTTGGGTCGATGGATGATTTTGTTAAGAAGTGGACAAATCACTTGGTCCAGTTTGCCTGAATTAAAGTGCTATCCTTAAGGTATGTGCAAGAAAAACCACATTGGCCACATCCAAGGAATTTCCAAAGAAAATCACACCAGACTCTGCCTGTGTTTACATCTGGCCTCTCCATCAGTAATTTGTAAGTCACTTTACCATAAATTCAATTCCACTCAGCAAGTATTTATTTAGAACCTATTAAAAATGTCAACTACCAGCTTAGTTTCCTTTAAGGGCACTTGAAAATACAAGACATAGAGTCTACCCATGAGAAATTTACAATCTAGTTAACCAAAACACAATTAAGCAAACATACAAGGCGGTATTTAATCCAGTGTTTGACA
The DNA here is from genome assembly GCA_004027555.1 of Craseonycteris thonglongyai. Classification (NCBI taxonomy): domain Eukaryota; kingdom Metazoa; phylum Chordata; class Mammalia; order Chiroptera; family Craseonycteridae; genus Craseonycteris; species Craseonycteris thonglongyai. The sequence continues at coordinate 30,715 of PVKE010012438.1, read as the reverse complement.
GTGTATTATTCGGATGTTTTATGGAAACATTTAGCAATTAAGTGGATTTCTCTTTATCCCTTCTCCTCCTTGATCTGTCAGAGCCGACCCACGTCCTCATCAGAAGAGAGCAACAAAAAACAGCATCAGCAGAAAGCTAAGACTGTCAACAATCACCCAGGGGCCTTCTCAGTCCTGCCTTTATTAGGGATTTGGAAAAACTATTTTAATGTACCGGAGAAAAACAAAGGTATCCTTATCTGTAATATATGTCCTACAATTAACAAGATTTTCATTCACTTTCATATATTTCCCATTAGAGAAGATGTTAAGGAAGGCATAATCATACTGGTTTTGCACTGAGGGTCGAAGTTAATTTTCCCTGCCTTCTCCAATTCTTCTCTGTCTTTCTTAGGATGACCAGAAATAACTACACCTAGACACTGTGCAGTAGGTACTGTCTTTTCTCCTGTTCCCAATTCCCTTCTCGAGGATATCACATTTTACGGGACTACGTGGTCACAGTGTAATACGCTTCTGTCTGAAGGCGCAGTTTCAGGTGATTTGTGGGTCTTCTGCTGGGGTCACAAGTCATCCAAAGTTGCCTTTTAAAGGGGAAAAAAAGCCAATTCCCAGTAAATTCAGGGACATTCTAATTGACAAGTTCCAGGAAGTCTGTTAGAAAATGGGAAAGCTCATTAAGATAAGAAAATCAACAATCAGAAATTAATACTTTGGTTTAAATCCTTGTCTCTTTTGTTAAAAATGGAAATAGCCGGGAGATTCTCATATTGACCTTTTTCAATAATTTACACCTTGTAATGGATGGGTTTATCTCGTTCTTTCCTGAAAGCAGGCTTGACTGTGGATGACTAGTTGTGTTCATAAGCAATGGAAAGGTCAGGAAGAGGGGAAAACGAGAATTAACTGCTTGAAGAGGTACACACTTCACCATTTTCTCCAGGACTGGGTCTGACTTCGAATTCATGAACAAAAATGGGCTCGATTGAGCTAATCCATGATGTACGTGTGTTTTCATTATCATGTATTTTTCTCAAGTGCCATGGAAAGACGGTGAGAAATAAAACATGAAAATATTTAATAATTCAGTACTTTCCAGTGTCTAGGCGAGTGAGCATATTAAATAGTAATTCTTTAGAAGGAAAGGAAAGAAAATGGGTAAGAGATTTTATGAGTACTTACAATGAAGCCGTTTTCAGAGGTTTATGTCTCACAAAAAGGAGATACTATTTTCCCTATTTTAGATGACAAATGGGAGGGTCACATAGGTTAGGAAATGCGCCCAAAGATTTACAGCTAGGAAATGAGAGCATGCGCATTCCAAGCCCGGTTCATTTACACTGCAAAGTACTTGCTCTTTCTAAATTACACCATGCTGCTTACAGGTTTTAGCAAACTTGGATTACAGAAATGTTACAAATAAAATTATGTATGTTAAAGGATAAGCATTTAAAAAGCTTTGGGTTGTGGTTAACTGTGGTTGAAAATGATAATATGATGGCTTCCCCTAAACTCTCTCATACACACACACACCCTGATAATGCTGGTTATTATGGCTTGAGCCACTGAATTTCTTTGGAGAAACCATTTTCTTTTGCAACACAAAACATAGATGGCAATAAACCATTTACCCAGATCGTTTGGTGCTGAGGGCGACAAGCATCCTTTGAAACAAAAATATAACCACAGTAATACATAGGGAAGTGAATTGTTTTGCTAATGTTAAAGGGAGAAAGGGGAAAATGAACAAAAGAGCCATAATAAAACTGAAATGAGAGTAAAAGGAGGAAGAAGGAAACTCTGAGTTCAGAGCACACGTATCTGTTACACAGAGAGCTGTTCTAGAAAAGTTCATAAACAATCAATGTGGGATGGAAAGTTGCATAGTGATGATATTAAGACTTTCCACTCTTGGGAAAAAACGGACACCATAGCCTGACAAGTTATTTCATTCTGATAAACATCCTCCTGTCTTGACCAGCATTTAGTTATACTAACCATGGAAGAAGCTTTCTTTTTATTATTCTGTGTTTCTGCCATCTGAAAATAATGAGCTTAAACAGCAATGACACTATCATCTTAAACCATATATAGATTCTTTTAATGAAGACTTTTCATGAAATAATTACTTTAGAAAAGAAAACCAATTCCACTTATATATGTGTTTTCATATACTTAGAAGACTTTAGCCCATTTATCAGTTCAAGGCTTCTTTAACTACCCTTTTAACTGTAACAGGCTGTGGTAAACAAAAACATTAAGAGAAACAGTTCCTTTCTTTATATGATAAATCTGCCTTTGGCAGTGATGGTCAAGTAGAGACTGGACATAACTGAATGAAGTCATAACTATACAGGTTGATCAACTATTACTAAAAATAAATAGCTTTGGTAGCATGAACAGTCTCTTCAACTTGAAACTAATTGTAGTATACAAGGTTAACTATGAAATGAGGAATTCTAAAAAGCAAATGTTCCCTTCCCACTATAAATATGATCAGTCTTGGTGACCTTTTATTCCCATTAATGCTGACACACTCTGCATAATGCATGGCTGTGCCACTGCCCGCCCCTCCCAATAGAGTTTCCTGCTTTTATTTCAATCAGTGTATCCTACAGGGATGGATATGGGGCAGCGCACATTAGTAAGTGGGGAGGGGCAGATGGCAACAACAGACATCAGTCTGGACTGCTGATAACCTTGGAGGCCTTTGGGAAGCGTGGAGGGCGAATAATTTACTGTGGTATAGGAAGCAATTCCTATTAGCTAGGAAGTAACACTTCAGTATTATCGTTGTGATGTGAGAGTCCAAAAGCTGTAACACATGAGTGCAAGCAAAGCACTGGACAGTTATGTGGACAGGTATGGGCTCTGTGTTCCTGTTACCAGTTAAGCCAGACAGAGTGAAACCCAAAAAAATGTGTCCAGATCATTAAATCTTGGTGAACTGGTTCACCAAGTGACACACAGTTTAGATAAGCCTCTAAATATGGGTTTGGGGGTGGGAGGGGGAATGTGGACACTACTGGGTCCTAGGAAAATGAGATATATGTGTTTCTGAATCAAATAATCACTGGGTCTTGGTTCCTACAACTGGTTCTAGTCATGATGCTAGCCTAAGTACTGAATTCCACGTGTTTTCAAAGTTCCAAATGACCTTCAGTTTAACTTTAATATTGTGGTTCCTTTAAAATATATTTCTGCTTTACTCTTAATAACATTACTAATATTACAGTAATTAATAGCAGTGGTGTTAGTGGCATTATGTATGACTGTCAGAATTAAAATGAGCTACTGACCACTATCCTCCCCAATATGAGACCCAGAAGCTCTGTGTTCCTAGTGCCCCGTATACAGTGACTGAATAAACAAATGTGAGCTTTATAAAGTTTCATATAATGGTTACTGAGTCCCATTTATAATTCCGGCATCAGGGCAAGTCTCACTGTTTACAGGTATAGAAGTCTGCTCTGCAACACTAGGTATAGCGTATACAGGACATCTGATTTCACTTAATGTCAAAGCACACATAAAATACAGCCTGCAAAGGAAGTGATTTTCCCCTGATGTGAAGAGCCATATGCATGTCCCTTCAGAGCAGTTGGCAACATAAAAAGGGCTTAAAATTCAGTCATAATGTACATGCTCATATATTCATGATAATGCAAAAACGTAACAGTGTAGGTTGATTAAAATGTTACAAATTCAAAGATCTCTTGTGTTTCTGTATTTATATACTTGAAAGGGGTTTATCTGGCATTCTGGGAGTTTATTACATTTTGAATCAAAGTCTAATGACAACTTGGGAAGGAAGGGCAAAGCTGTCTCGTTCGCTGATTTGTCCATCTGCTCATGCCCTCCTTTCTACACGGCCTGAACTCTCCAAAAGGGAAGAAAGCTCTGGTCTTTGGAAGCTGTCTTTCCGGCATGCCTCCCTGAACTATTGAAAAGTTTTCATTTAAAAGTCGTTCCCCTTTTAGTCCTATCCGAGCTTCAGGATGAATGCCTCGATTTTCAAGACGCACAGTCCAATAGTTTATATGGTGCTTGAAGAAGAAAATTAAATTATGTTGTATTTCACTAGCATATGGGCCTTTGCAGGGGGGAAATAGTTTTCAATAACTGCTATAAACTCTAGAGCAAACCTGTCCAACTGCTGTGGCCCATGGGCTGCATGCAGCTCAGCACGACTTTGAATGTGGCCCAACACAAATTTGTACACTTTCTTAAAACATTATGAGATTGTTTTTTCAGATATATATATTTTTAAAGCTCATCTGCTATCGTTAGTGTTAATATATTTTATGTGTGGCCCAAGACAATTCTTCTTCCCATGTGGCCCAGGGAAGCCAAAAGATTGGACACCCCTGCTCTAGAGGGAAGTTACACTAGAAGAGATTAGGCCCAGGAAGCACATGTACTCATTAATTCACTGGTTCTTAAATTTACTGAGACATAGGAGAAAAATATATCGCTGTGAAAACTCTTATGAAGATCACAGGTGAAATCCTGGAAAGTTTAATCAACAAAAATGACAGTACATATATTTTTATAGCATTTGACAGTTTGTAACACATGCATGTTACCTCATTTGACTCTCACAACTAAAAGCTAGAGCAGGAATAATGTCCATTTTCAAGATAAGAAATCAAGTTTGAAGTTCTTAAAGATATTTCGTTTTTAGACTTAAAAATAATAACCTCACTAATAACCTGTGTCCTGGAAGGAGGGACACTGTGGAAAGTGCCAGGTCCTTTGAACTCATGTTCAGTGTCATCCAGCTAGTTGAATGGCAAAGCCAAGACAGGAACCCCCCCTAGTCACAGCAAAGTCTATGCTTTTCACAAATTCCTAGAAGTGCATCAGTACTGTCATGGTCATAACCCTGTTTATTAGAGGTTTCCTACTGTCTAGTTTGACAATGTAGTGTTTCTGGCCGTGAGTGTATTTTAAAAAAAATCAATTAATAGAGTGAACTAAGCGATAATGGGATCTACCTTATTAGAAGAGCTAAACATAGCCTTACAACAAGAAATGGATGGCTGGATAGTTATTTTGACTGATTTTGCCCCTAAAATGAATTTTTCCATCTTTGTATGAAATATTATCTTAATACCTTAAACTGTTAAGATGTGATTGTACCCGTCTTACATTTTACAGTTTTTATTGGCATCGCTTACAGTGAGTATATGAATAAACTCAATGAAAATATGTTTTACACAAAAGTTGTAGTTCACGTATTTCTCAACAAAAACTGATCATCTGCCTTGTTTCCCATGCATTATTTCATGATTGATTACTGTTACAGTGCGGATTGTATTTTGTATTCTGAAACACACACACATTAATCTTCACTCGTTCTTCAATAGTATACTTCATTAAAATACATACTTTGAAACTGGGTCACATACAAGAAGATGTAACCACATAGGAATATCTGCTGTTATGACAAAACATAATTAATAAAGAATAAAATATGTTTTATGAAGTTATGGTTTTAATTTGCTACCTGAAGAAATATGCGCTAGCAATTTTGTACAAGGTAACTTCCCAGGAGACTTTAAATCCCCTTAACCTCCTCCCTCCTCTAGGTACTGAAAGGATTATGATTAATGTACACTAAATTTCTCCTAACTGGAAAAGGTCCTCGCAAATTTCTAAAACCAAATTTAAGCTACTGATAAATATGATGGCCCTAAATCTGAAGCAAACTTTGTTTGACTTATGCATTCCTGCCCTGCCTCTTCTAGCCTCTCTCTTTTCTTTTCTGGACATTATTACACAGCAGGGGACAGAATGTGTCAAAAGTGGGCCCAGCCGGAGGAAGCACAAAAGAGCAGGGCCTCATGTACCCCGAGAGATCCCAGCAAACGGATGACCTACATTTGATGCAAACAGTTCACAGGAGAAAAAGTGAATGTGTGCTGCAGCTTGCATTTAACCTGTATTTCAAGAAGCAATTAGAGAGAGATAGAAAGTAAATATGAGTAAGATAAGTATTACGGACATACATCACTCTAAATTCATGAGACATCAGCAAAGCTATATATGTTCATGTAAATGTGCACATGGTCTTCTTTCTCTTAATTTTTTTCTCTTAATTCATAAACAAATGTATTCAGGGGAGGTTAGTACAAGTAAAAACAGCATTAATGGGTCGCATATTAATATTTATGTTTTACTATATAAAGACCTTGCATACATTATGACTCTGTTCTGCAAGCTGAATGAATAACTAATGTTACATTATGTATGGGTACATATTAAACAGACATGTCTACACTTTCTTAGTTCAGGATATGATTAATGCAGCCTATCAGAAGCCAGATGGTGCAGAACCAGAACCATCAATCAAAATGAAAAGACCACTGTGTGCTACCCACAATGAGGTTCTCACAAATGGAGATTCTGTTCACAGACCCTAACTGGTAATAGGCAGAAAACGCCACGAACATAGCTGTGTGATCCCACTGGGATACAAAGTCAGAGCTCAGGCTTGGCTAGAGAGAAAATCTGGAGCAGGAACACTCATGGCTCGAACCTGGGAAGCAGAGCTGGGAAAGGCCGGAATAAACCAAACAGCCTGTTCTTAAGATAAAAAAAAAAAAAAAGAGAAGAAAGAATTAGAAGCCTTTTAATTATTTTAATAATGTTTGCACTGATGACAGTATCTGTCAGACAGGACCCATTTCCCACTTGATGTGGGATGGGACACTGCCACACAGTAACAAAGCAGCTGCCACTGTCTGCCTGACATGCGAGCTGGCATCTTGTTTCTCCTGCACAGACTTTATTATAAATAACCCCAAATGATTTATTGTGACTTCGCAGTCTTTCTCCACGGATCCATGGGAAACACTTCTAGTCTCTGTTATGGTTAATACTAATGACTATTTTGGGGGCAGCTGTGGGGAGAAAGGTGGTCAAAAAAAAAAAATGTTTCCTGTTCCTTTAATAGCGTTACATAAAAATAACTATAGAAACACAAGGAGCTTTGTCTTTGTAAATGGATCGTGTGTGCTTAGAAAATGTGAAATAATCCGTACATGCTGTAGGACCTCAAAAAAATTAGAAACAAATATATAGGTTCCAGTTCCCAAATGACACAGAAATATCATTACAGAATTCTAATTTTGTGGCATTTTGGGAGGTAGACAGATGTGTAGGCAAGGAGAAAATTCCAGGAAATACAAACTTCTTCCAGAAGAGTTAGGCAGCAAAGTGAGATACTTAAATAATACATTCAAACCCACAAACATGAAAGGCTAATGGAAATGAAAATATTGGGAAAACCTAAATGTGTTATATAAAGATATTTGTGCTTTAAGATAAAAATTATATTATGACCCTCATAACTTGACATCTGAGATAATTTTGGGAAGGGAACAGTCTACTTTCATTTTTGTAGCTATAATGAAAAAAGGAGTAACTATGGATATTAATATAAATAAGACTAAGGAGACTAGTTGAGAATAAGAGAGTTTTTTAAATTTTACTATTTCCTTCTAGTTTCATTATGTTGTTTTAAATTAGACTGACATCCTAACTTATGTAAAATGTTGTTACTATCTTTTCTCTAATAACAGCATTACCATGTTATAAATTCTATGTAAGTAATATTTATCAATTGAGTATTATTCTACTGTCCTAGTGCACATATATACTGTGATTCACTTATGTAATTAATTTCCTTACTAGTGAATATTTAAGTTTTCTTCCCTGTCCTATTATTAATTATAGTGAACATTTTTTGGAAAAGTGGTACTTCTATTTTTAAGATTGTTTCCTGAATATATTTTCAGAAACTGAATTGCTGGCTGAGCTTACTGATATTAAATTTAAGGCTCTTTCTAATATTTATATTCTCATCCAACACTACGTATTCTCAATTTTAAAAAATTTTGGAAATTTTGTAGGTGAAAATAACACTTTATCACAATTTTAATTTGTATTCTCTTAATTACCAGGAAGGCTAAGACTTTTTCTGTGGTTAAATAACTACATTTTCCTTTGAAAAGTCTTATTGATATCTTAGAAAATGTATCTTTAGCTATTCATAACATGAATCACAAAATACTCCTCCTCGGAATGCTGAATATGTCTAATTACTTGAAAAGGGTAAGCTATATTCCTTTAAAATATTTAAAAATAAATATTCTTTACTAATTCTGTCCTTGCATACATTATGACTCTGTTTTGCAAGCTAAATGAATAACTACTGTTACATGATTAATGACAGTTTCAGGTCTCTCTTGAAACTACTTCAGATCAGTGAAAATTATCATAAATAGCTAAATGCTCTGAACTAAGCAATACATTTTTGAGTACTTGTCTAGTCTTTAGGTCCCGCCCTCGCCCCCAGTGTTAGGAATGTTAAATGACAGCTTTCTTAGTAACTCTGGCGAAATGTATGTCTGTTTCACTTCTACTAAAACTTGAGTGGTTACTGTCAAGTTCCTTTTGATTTGTTTATGGCGACTTTTCTGACAAACACATAACAATAGGGACCACACCAATGTAATGAAGATGTAGCATATGAAAGAAAAGTTGTTGTGATCAGAACATACAAGACCACACAATCAAAATGGTCCAACAATAAAGTGGAAACTAAACTAAGGTGACCAGACGTCCCGCTTTTTAACAATTTGTCCCGCGTCCCACGGCGTTTTAAAAAAGTCCCAGTTTTTGGAAAGAATGCACGACAAGCTAGGGAACGGCGGGAGATAGACCAAATTTTTAATCAAGAACTCCCTTCCCCCCGGTCAATGGTGTCCCCCTTTACCAATGTTAAAATCTGGTCACCTTAAACTAAACTGATACAGAAGCTATATATCTTTGCAAATCTAGAAGTGATTGAGATAAACACTCAAAAAGGCAGTGCATGTCATGAAGAATGAGTACTTTCAAAATTCAGTGATTTTTATATTGAAAGTAGAGAATACGGTGAAAAAAACAGCCAAGTAGATTCTGATAAATCCAGAGTCATGCAGTTTCCCTGGCCCAGTCAGTCTTTTTTCTACTTTTAATCCCCATCACAGACATCATATTATACAAAAGGTAGCCAATGCAGAAACACACGTACATAACATTGGCATTACACTGCATACACTCTTTTGTACCTGCCTTTTGAACTTCAGTATATCACAAACACTCCCCAGTGTCCTGAGTTTTTGGGGACACACAGCTTCTAGTTCTACTGTAGCTGCTCATGCAAGGGGAAAACTAGGGACATGAGTACTTCCATTACTGCTGGCAAAAGGGAATTCAAATTCGCTTCTAACTGGCACTTTCGACCCAGCAGTGGCGATTTTTGCCACACCTTCCTCTCACCACCCTGCTTTTTCCAGCCCTGGCTATGGTATCTCTTGGCTGCTGGCTATGGAGATGTCTGTCACGGAGCAAGGGACCACTACCAGCCTGGCTAATTCTATGGCCTTCTACCAACCAACAGGGAAGGAAACGGGCGAGCTACAGTTGCTTTCCTTCACACAAACCCATAGCAGGTCCGTATCACCAAGAGCAGGCGTGGTGTTATTCGCACCACTACAACTTCTGTGATGTGTGCACATGGCCGCTGACACAAGCTAAGCAACCTGGAAATTCACATTTAGTTAGCAAATCAAGTACACGCAGCCTCAGGGGCTTACCATATTAAGTCTAGTGTGATAAAAGATGGCGTGTACTGGAGTTTTGAATCCCAGAATAATTGGAAATAAAGAGTTTGCATTTTGTAGAATTCAAATATTCAAAATAAACAATAGCTCCAAAAAATTTAAAGTAAATGACCCCTTCATCTCCCCCTCCCCCAAAAGAAACACCATGTGGTGAAGTAAAAGGCCTATCAGACTCAGGAAATCTGATTTTAAGGTACAATTTTATTATTCATTTAGCCAACTGCCTGTGGAACTAGGTTTCTATAGCTAAATTAAAAAAAAAAAAAAAGAAAAAAAAAAAGAAACACATTAGGGTAATTACCCTCACTGGTACCATTTAATGATTCTAAATATATACCCTATTACTTTGACTATTTAAAGGACAACCATAAAAACCTATCCATTCACCAATTTATTGGCATGTAAAATATTCTAGGTAATCTTATTTTGGGTTATATTTAGAGTGATCAGTATTATTCTATTTTTTTCTTTGCATAAACTAGAGTTAGAATTTAAAAACAGTATCCTGCAGGATAGTACTGTTTATATAAGGGAATATTTAGACCACATCAACTAGTCTACGGTATGCTAATGAGTTCACACACATCCAAGCAGAATTCTAAGGCAAAGGTTCTGACAGTGAAAGTGTGAATTATAGGGTCTCCTTTGGATTCATCATGTTAGTTAGCTTTATAATCCTTCCCATTGCAGGCTTTTCACTGTTATGCTATCTTGGAGTGCCTTAGTGTTATTCTAAAGTGATTTGTTTAAAAAAAAGAAAAACAAAATAAAAAATAGAAAATTAAATCAGCTCCGAGAGAACCAGAACAATATTTTCTTTTTTCTCCTTTAGATTTCCAGCTGGTTATATTTCTATCTAGTTGAAGGACCTTGGTGATATGTTCTGGTATCCAACCTCATGCATGCTGTACTCACAATAAAGTTACCTCATTGCTAATATTCTTTTGCAGATATCTAATTAGAGGAGTGTTTACTGAAGAAATTTACAATAATCATTACAACATCTAACATTTAGTAAGCCCTTACTACATTCAGAGCACGGTACCAATTTCTTTAACACACATTCTCTTTCTTATTCCTTATGATAAGCCCATCATTATCTCCATTTTAGAGACGAGAAAACTGAGTTCAGAGAAGTGAAGCAAATTGCCTACATTACACAGCTCACAAATGACATTAAAACCCAGACTAGAGTGCTTCTCTATCGAAAACTGTCCAAAAGTGTTGCACAGCTTACTGGGTTTTATAAATTTTATGGCACAACGGGTTGTTCTGTTGTCCAGTGCCCCGAACAGAAAGATTGATGGGATATATTCCATTTAGAGATTTGCCTTAAGAAAACGTTGTCAGTCCTCTTGAACGATATACTTGCTGTTATTACCAAATGAAAGCACAGCATTTAGCTGTTTGTTTATTTGCCTCTCCTTCCCAGGAGCCCAAGCTTGTAACCTCAACTGTAGCAATGACTTGGATTTTGTGAGTGAACAACACAACTCTTCTTACTTTGTCCTACAATGTCGTATTATGACCTTTCTATATAAGCCACTCTGAGGCTTTAGACAAAAATAAAACCAAAACACATTTAAAGGAATAGAGGCAATGTATTAGTAAAATAGAATTACATTTTAATTATACTAACATTTTCTTTGGCCAGGTAAACTCAACCCGATGAGGTAGTAAAAATAAATAAAAATTAACTCTGATTTTTACCCTTGATCTTAGCCAAAAGGCTGAGAAGCGGTAACTCTGACTTTTATTCCAGGCTTTAACATATAATTTCTCATTTGACACAGTGACTCTGTGGGATAAGACAGGTATTAACTTATATCTGCATCTAGCAGATAGATTTGGTGATCAGAGAAAAAACTGATCCAACGTCAACTGACAAACTTTCTATCTGAAGTCAGTTCTCTAGACTCTATTATACCATACTTCTATTATTTAGAATAACTTTTATTATTTGTAAAATAAATTACTCACAAATTCAATGACAGTGATTTCTTATACTGCCTATAAAAATAGAACATACGCTAACCACTTTTTCTGTGTCTACTTCACTAGAAATTTAAATGTGCCAATATGATTCAGCAATTTTACTATCTATACATACATGACACTTAAATACGTATTGCTCAAATGTTGACGGAGCCCGATAGACACACAACATGTGCATTATTGTGAACATTTGCTGTTTTTCCTTTCTGCATTCATTCTTTATGCCTTGGGACTTCACCAGCCCTTCTTTCTTCACACTGTAGCCAATGTGGTCTGAGCAGGTTAACAGCCCCCAGCATCCGGGGTGAGAACCCCAATGGGCTTAAGTCAATTGGCACATTAATTCCCAACTCAGGGACAAGTACACAATCCAGAGCAATGAGGTTCCATGGAACTTTGCTTGGGTTTTCCAGGACAGTGGTCTGCTTTCTACTTTGTTATGTGATAGTGTGAGGTGTGGGGATACAGCAGCCACTTAGCTCACTCCTAGGTGACCCCAAGGACAGCTGACATATCAAAGACTGTTGCCACATGATAGAACAATGACTGCCACTGCTGACTCCCCTGGATGAGAGCTTGCTTAATGCAAAATCCACCTTGACAGTTCAATTGAGGAAGTCAATAAATTAGCAATGTAAATTGTCCCTTTAAGCCAACATGAGTTAGGATATTCACAACATAGTCCTAAATAAAATAGCTAATAAGTCCATTAAGATCCTTAGGGCTATGTCACATTATCGGATTAAGTACAATATGGATAAAACTAGAAATTCGAAATGGTGAACTCAGGCCTGCTGTTTGAGCCTATAAGCAGAAGACCATTTCATGAGGGTATAGTGGGTAAGTGTGTGTGTGCATGTGGAGCAGTACAGGAAGGGGTGAGGTGAGAGGAGGACTAAAAAAATGATAAAGGTTATGATAAGATCCAGGAAAAATGGGGAAAAGAGCTAAGAGTGGATACTAAAATGGGCTAGGATTCAGGACTCAGCTGAGACGGAAAGGCATAACTTTATAATGAAGCTGATTACCATAATTTGCTCATTTAGAACATTTTGAAACAATACAACACACACACACACACACACACACACGGTCTGCAGACATGGGACTTAGACATCCATGTATTTTAGAGCATCCCCAGTGATTCTAATGTGCTTTCAAGCTTGTGAACCTCTGGTATATAGAAGAGGCGTCACTCCATTATGAGGAGCTTGTACACTCTTCATACTGCTTCGAAAGAAGACAAATCCTGCTTTCAAATCATCTGTCTTAATTTTATATAAAGGTAACGTAACTGGGAATAGAAAAGATGCACATTAAATATGAAATATGGAAATCCAGTGGAACCACACAAGCTGGTCCATACAAGCTTATGAATTTTCCGTGTGTGAATGGGACACAGAAGATGCTTCAGAGATACACAGTTAAGAGCACCCGCACAAGAAACAGGTCTTTAAAAAAATCATGTTCGTTCCCTAAGTTCACTTCTATTGAGCATCTACTATGTGTCAGTCACTGCACTAGTCCTCAGGGCTACAGACCTGTGCCTGTCCTTACTGACACATACCTGTCCTCAAAAGTCCAGAGTCAGGGAAGCCGGGGTGGCTTAGCGGGTTGAGCACTCGTCTTGCAGCCCTGGGGTCTGAGGATCGAGTTTCTGTCCTGGCCCGTGCGGGCTCATATGCTGAACTGGAGTGTGTCCCCAGTTCGGCTCTTACTAGGGTGAGCTTCCTATGCGTGAGGCCCCCTGCTGGTTCCTGCCTTCCTCAGCCCCGCACCCACCTGTGGAATAAAACTATGTAGCAAACTAAGGACATGCAACCATGGACACTGCTCTGGGCCCTCCCCCTTCTCTCTGCCAAAAGAAAAAAAAAAAAAAAGTCCAGAGTCACCGGGGGAGACAGGAAGACAACAAGGTTGGGGTAACACATAAAAGGGGCACCTAGCCCAGGTGGGGAGCAGAGGAAGGAATGATTGCCTGTGAGTTGTAATAGGAAAGCTGGAACAGGTGAATGTGGTCGCAGTAACTTCCAGGGACAGGAAGCAGCCGGCACATAGACATGGAGCACGGAGGGAGTGGGGACTACTGGGGAAAGGCGTGTGGTGTGGGAGGGCTGGAGTATAAGGTAAAAGGAAGGTGCTCCTGGTCATAAAGGGCCTTGGGTCTCAGGCTGGGGTTTCACTCTGGAGGTGACCCGGGTTGTGGACATTTTTTACACAGGAGATTAACAGTACACATCGCATTTTATAAATGTCCCCATCAAAGCAGCGGGAGAATGGAGGGAGGTTTGGCAGGACAGTGAGAATGGAAATAGGGACGACAGTTTGAGACAGAGGACGAAATCTAGGGTACAACTGCCAAGAGCCTGCACAAAAGCAGTTGCACTGAAGACGGTGAGGTCAAATCTAGATGACTCACAGCAGTGGGTTTAGAAACATCTGACCGATCAAAAGTGGAGGATAATAAGGTGACCAGATTTGAACATTGGTAAAGCAGGACACCATTGACCGGCGGGGAGGGGGTTCTTGATTAAAAATTGGGTCTATCTCCCGCCGTTCCTTAGCTTGTCGTGCATTCTTTCCAAAAATTGGGACTTTTTTAAAACACCGCGGGACGCGGGACAAAATGTTAAAAATCGGGACTGTCCCGCCAAAAGCGGGATGTCTGGTCACCCTAAAGGAGAGGGTAGAGTCCAGGATGGCATTCTTGTGTATGGCTTAGTAGCTGCAAAGAGGTGCTGGTATGCATCCAGGCAGTAAATACAGAGTGTAGGTGTTGGGGAGTGGGGGTGGGGTGGGGATGAAGTAGAGAGAGAGGATGAGTTCAGTTGGGTTGACATACCACCCAAAGGAAATGCCTGTATGCATGCTGCCTGCATGTCTGGGATGCATGGGAGCATTCATAGATATTCAAGAAACAGAACACTACTGTGAATGGGGCACAGCAACATCAAAAAGATAAGGAAACCTTATCTTTTTGGAAAGATAAGAGGAAACCTTGAGGGTGAGACTAGGGAGGTGAGGAGAAACCCTGGAAGAGAATAATACACTAACATGTTTGTACAGTGCTTTGTAATCCTTGAGGGAAGTTTTAAATACATGTCTGTCACATACTCAAGGTTTATTATGAATACTTAATTTGTAAAAAGATTTTTCATTCATGAGTTAAGACCGTTGGTCTTCATTTGGAAATGGGAACATTTGCCAGTTATAACTGAAATGAAAACTGGTGAACGTTTAAACCTGTCAAGTACAAAAAGCGAATGTTGAATCATTAATGAGGCCTGAAGTGTTAGCAGCTGCTGACCTTCTGGGTCACAAATTTAGCAATAGCTCAACAGCAATTTTAACCTGTTGTTCTAAGTCTCACTGCAGATTATAAGAGAATCTCAGTAGGAGATATTAGGTTTGCCTCAATTCTTAGTAGCAAATGCTCAGGTCTTGACCTTATCTTCTTCAAGTAAATAAAAGGCAAGTGAATATAAAGTCAGATAAACCCATCAACAAATGATCTGTGATAAAAGTGAACTTTTCTAACATGTGGGGATGACCTTCATCCATCAGGATGTTCGTACAAGAGCGAGCTTGCTTCAGTTCCTTCCATAGAAGGGCAGAGAGAAGGGACATATTATATTGATTTAACCGACAGGTGGAGTTTTCAACAAGACTCTGACTCAAACACTATCAACTAAATTAATTTTCGAGTACACTTGAAGCCATTCAAAGAGTTTTAAGGCCATTTATAAGATGAGAAAATAATATTAGCCAGATCTGCTGCAAAAATAGTGTGTAGTATTTTAAAAATGCAAACTCAAAAATGTAGGACTTATAAAAATCTCACAAAATTCTCGTTAGGATCCTGTACAGACTACATGAAACATACTTTGACTAATGTTTAGAGAAAAAGAAAGTATATCAACAATATTCTGAAGATTCCTTTGTATTAAAAAATTTGGGGGTTATAAATACAGGTTTTTAAATGTTTACAATGTGCTCCAGAGGGTTCAGTAACTTTACAAAGTTACTCATGTGGTTTGTGATAAGGTCTAGAATTTTGGTGAGTACCGGGGTGGAGAGAAGAGAGTTTTAGAGACTATAGAACCACTGCATTGCTTACTGAAGAAGACTTAAGATTTCTATATAGACCTCTACTGAAGTTTTAGAGGAGAAAGCAGATTAATTTCTCCAATCAACAAATATTTATAGAGCACCTCCCATATCCCAAGCACTGTATTAAATGTTGGAGAAACAGCATTAAACAAAGCACTGTCCCTGCTGCCATTCTAATAACCACAATTTTATACTAATAATAATAGCACCTGTTATTTATTGAGAATGTACTATGTGCTGAGTACCAATTATTGAGCTGACACTATAGTAATTATCATTTTACTGCAAGAATAATAACAGACATTTATTGAGCACCTATTACATGCTGGGTGCTATTCCAGACACTCTCCATTTTATCCTTATGACATTCCTATGAGGCAGTGCTAGTACATTTCACTAATACTAAAATTTACATTCCTTCTTTACAATGTTAGCATCTCAATTTGAGATGTCTCTTCTAATCAATGATGTCTCAACATTATAACGTGTAGTCATTTTAATGAATGGAAAGTCTTATAACTAACTGTTTTAGAGTCTATGAAATACAGCATTATTTTTACTTTACAGAGGAAAAAACAGAGGTAAAGAAAACTTATGTCTCTTGGCAAGGTCGTATAAGCTGGTATGTGTAAGAGTCAACTTAAAAGTTCTGAGTGTGAGGAAAGCCGGGATGGCTCAGTGGGTTAAGCGCTCGCTTTGAAGCCCCAAGGACCAAGGATTGAATCCCGGCTCCGGCCCAGGCGAACCCACATGCTGAACTGGGGTATGCTTCCTGAATGCAGTGAGGCCCCCAGTTCAGTTAAAAAAAAAAAAAAAAGTTCTGAGTGTGAAGGTAACTACATAAAATCAAAGACCAAATTATTCTATTGCTGTGGCTATTTCTAACAAATGAGTGGCTAAAAAGAGAAATAGAAATTAAAACTATAATAAGATACTATTTTTTCCGTAAAAGGAAAAGATTTTAAGTTAGATGCCATAACATGTAGGGGACAGGGTGGGAAGCAAGCCCTGTTTTACACTGTTGATGGGAAGGTACACTGGATCATCTTGTTTAGTGGGTATCTGGCAATTCTGATCAATATTTAAAATGCACACACCTATGATATAGCCATTCCACTTCTACATATTTATCATCTAGCTAATATTTATACATGCATGAAATGGCATATTTGTGAGACTATACACTGAAGCATTGCCCGCAAGATCAAAAGACCAGAAGGCATCCAAAGATCTATCAATAAGAAGCTAGTTAAATAAAGATGGTAACTATTTGATACAGAACATATACATCTATTTAAAACAAAAGGAACAAGGCAGCTCTGTATGTCCTGATGGATATTTCTCCAAGATATGCTATAAAGTTGAAAAAGAAACAGAAGAATTTGTAGTAGGTTAACATTTGGATAAAAGAGCACACCTATATCTATATAAAAACACATGTGTAGGAACACATGTGTTTGTATATGCAAAAATTAACTCTAGAAGTATATACACGAAACCAAAAATAGTGGTGCCTGTGCAAAAGGGAACAGGGGGCTGGCTGTAAGGTAGGGTTAGGAGGATGTTCTTTGAATAAGGTATTAAGTGCAAGAACACCTATTTTTACAACTAAAAACAAAGAACATACTTAGTACATGCTGCACAGCTGTGGTCATCACTACTGAAATTTTCTAGTTATGTGATATGGATGGGCCCCAAACTGGGAATTAAAAGACTGGGCTTTAACCCAGTATTTGCTGTGAGAAGATGGGTGAGTGTTCTTTATAGTTACAGTATGTGGATCAAAAGGCAAATAAAATATATTCCATGTATATAACACATTCTAATCCATAATTCAGGGTCTTTCCCTGGAGGGGGAGAAAAAGACAAGTAAGATAGGACTGACCCCTGTCCTAAAGACATGCACAGTGTAGTAGAGTAAAATAGTTATGCCAATAAAAAATATATAACAGAGCAAAATAGTTACACTGCAATCTTTGTTGCCATCTGTTCTACTGCCTCATGGATTAGGAGCATCTTATTCCAGTTATTGTGCCTGTCCCCTAGAGGGAACCGAATTCTAAGTGCATGATGTCAAATAATAAAGACATTTGCACGTCACTGTGATAGCAGAAAAAAAAATCGGTGTGTATCAGAAAAGAGGCAAAGAAGGCGAAATCAAACTGGATCTCAGCGGGCTAGAGGCCCTTTCCCCACCTATGCAGCAGAGGTGGAATGTGGGAAGGCAGTGGAATTACATGTCGAAAGGGCTTCCCAGCTATATCGTTTCTAAGACTAAGGGAGAATGGGCAAACCCAGTGTGGACTGCATGTTACCTTCTCCCAAGGGGAAGGGAAGCAAATACCAGAACGCACCATGTTGAAGATATGAAGAATTACACCCCTAAGCAGAGGCATAATGGAGAGTAACAAGCAAGAACACCTTCGGAATGGAGTGAAGAAATGCAAAAGTATGTGGAATAAATAATAAATATGAATACAAAACAAACAAATAGAAGCTAATCAGTTGGTATTGAGAGACAAACTAAAAAAAAAAGGGAGAAAATAAGGGTACCAAGGCAGATAGAGGGAGCAAACCAAAAAACCTTCATTATGTCAACTTAAAACGTCATTTTAAATTAAATTAGAAAAACAGAGTGTTGATAAGAAATAAAAAGTGAGGAGTAATGACAAGCAGCTTTAAAATGACCCTTGTCCAAAAAACATCTAAATTGAATTAGAGAGATTTCGGTTTTATGAATAGCAGCTGGATTATTACACTTTGCAGTAATTAAAAATGAAAGTCTCCTTTCTTACCCATGTGTGTAGAGTTAAATTAAAAAGAAGTTGAGTTTTTAAAACGCCTTTATTTTTATTTGACACACATGGATTTAAAATATCCCTGGAATTCTAAAAGGCACCCGAATATGGAGTGTTGAATAATGGAAACTATTAACAATCACTAGAAGAAGCTGGTTAACTTTTCTTCCCAAATGCTGAAAACTCTCTAGTTTTCCAATTTCAAGAGAAGAGTGTTAATGAACATATTTTAAAAGCACCTTACATGCTAATTGGAATCATGGCTCCTTAATCTGGTAGAAAAACCCTAGAGAGAATGAGTTATATTGGCCCATGGATATAACTTTCATTTCACTATTCTTGGTCAGCGAAAATTCTGAAAATCATGCAAGTTGGAATCGGTACGGAAGGCGGTACTCAGGAGAGACTGGCACAGAGAGGGAAGTCTTCCCCGCGCGTTAGTGATGGGCTGAGGAAGACTCAGGTCAGGCGTGGGAGCCGAGGCCACAATCAGCATCCACTCGCACGTGCCCATGGCAGGACTTCCGACAGTCTTGAACCCTGAGCAGCAGAGCTGGAGATGAAAAAGGCAGCGATAGCTTCCTCTCTAAACGATGCCTCCATGACTTGTCGGAAGCATCCCCAGCATTACCGTGTCTCAATGAAAATAACTTCAGCTGCAAAGACGTCATTAATTACCTCCTATGATAACATGGATTGCTGAGAAACAGAGGATGCTTTTCAGGGAGAATATAAAGATTCTTCTTCCTTGGAAATAGGTACAGGCACTTGTAAATTGAACTTCTTTGTGCCTTCCAAGCAATTTCCCAGACAGATTTCCTAGGTTAAAATGTTGTAATATGATTTTGGAGAAACAAAATCAAATGCATATGTTGCTTTTATCTTCTGAATTAAAATAGTAAATGTCTGAAAACGGTACCTCACATAGGCGTCAGCCTTTGGCCGGGGGAGGCCAGGCACGTTACGTAAGGATGGGATGAGAAATAGGAACACATTTTCTCAGAGCCTTCATGTTAAATGCAGGGGAGGTTTTCATATACTTTTTTACTTCTCTCCTTTTGGATGTTTTCCTTTTCATCTTTCTGTCTGAATTTGCCGAAGTGAAATATGTAATGGACATGTAAATAGGGTTGCCAGAAAATAACCAGACATCCAGTTACACATGAATTTCAGATAAATGAGTAAAGTTTTAGTATAAATATGGCACACATATTGTATGGAACATACTTATACTACAAAAAAAACCCAAAAAACAAAAAAACCCAAAAAACAAAAACCCCAAGAAACAAAACCAAAAAAAAAAAAAAACCAACCCAAGACTCACTGTTCCTCTGAAATTCAAATTTAACTGGGTGTCCTGTAGCATGCTAACTCTGGCAACCCTGACATTTATGTTCTAGCCAACGCTGTTGTGCAGTGGGAATGGGAAAGGCTGAATGTGGGAGAGCACATTCGTTGCGAGACACAAAACAGGGTTGGGGCAGGGAGGGTATGAGAATGGTGGTGATACATTTTAACTGGGTGCAAAAACTGATGACAGAGGACAAGCAGGGGGGTGGCAGGTGGACAGGCGGGTGACAGGAAGCCCAAAGATGGTGGGTGCCTACATGCACTCTGGCTCTTGGCACAATGCAGTTCATCTGTCCCCCTTGGCTCAGCTCTTCCTGATGCCAGTGAATTTCACAGAGGCGGTGTAGAACCAACAACAGCAGAAACTGAGATATTTTTAGGCTTGATACATAATTTAAAAATACCATAACTGCCATATCTAAGTAGATCTTCTTTTGATTATTTTTTAAATCAATGCTTTTATACTGAATGTTTGCAAAGAATGTGATCATAAACTTTTTCCCTATTATTATTATTATATTTTTAAAAGATTTATTTTATTGTTTTAGACAGAGACAGAGACAGAGAGAAGGGGGAGGGCCCAGAGCAGTTTCCATAGTTGAACCTCATCAGTTTTTGACATGGTTTTGTTCCACACAGGTAGGTGGGGGCCACCCAGGATGGTAATGGGCCGGGGGCCTCCCGCATGGGAGGCACGCCCCCTTGAGCCAGGGACCAAAAGGGGCGGGTGGGGGGCGGTGAGAACTGAACTGGGAGCCTCCTGCACGCCACAGTTCACCATATGGGTCCGAATGGGCTGGGGCTGGGGCCGGGATTCGATCCTCGGTCCCTAGGGCTGCCAAGCGAGCTCTTAACCCACTGAGCCATCCCAGCTTCCCCAACCCTACTATTGATACTAATATTCCTGGGAGTCCTTGGGTGGGGAGGCAGAGGGGAGAGGATATGCTATGAAATGGGACATTCCTGAACAATGACCTGGGACAATTTCCCCCTTCTGCATCATGACCCCCACCTGCCCATAAAAGGAAGTCCCAAATGCTACCCAGTGTCCTGATAAATAGACCAGGACAGCATTCTGCCTGTTTCTAACCTGCCCTGCAACCATTATCCCATCTGCGTGTGTCATGACTTCAGTTGATTCTCTCCTCCATCTTTCTCAGTGAATCTGGCTGGCTGACCCCATTACTTGGGCTTAAACGTCCCCTATTGCGTTGGTCCTAAAGAATTGCAACCCTTTGGCTGGAACCTCTGTGCTGTCTAACTGCCCCACACCCACTCCCACAGAGGGGAGTTGGGGAGGAAAGCCCGTTAGAAAGGGCGCTATTAGAAACACAGTGTCTGGCAGTGCCTAACCGCCGTCTCTGATGATAGAAGCCCTGAAGTCCAGCTTCCATCAAGTTTCCTTTGGCCCGGGCTGACGGCGGGGGAAGAGTGGAGGTGGGGGGTAGGGTTTTATAGGATAAGCTTGGCTGCTTTATTCTGGCTTTACAGAGAGGTCATTTGATGGAATCCTCAATGCTCTGCCCCTGTCTACATCTGTCCTCTGTCTCTCCGTATCCCTCTCACACCTCTATTTCTACATAAAGTTTACCTACTCAGATTTAGATTTGGGGTTGGACGGGCAGAAGTAGGATAAGAAGGTCAACTTCAACCTTGAGCTTGAGTTGTATTTGTTACAACTTTTATTAGAGTGTCTTACACTGTGGATTTTCAGCTACGTGTGGCACGGGGTGACAGAAATGGACACTGGAGCTAGACAGCACTATAACCTGCGAGCTGTGTGACCGTGAGCAGATACTTAAGCTCTCCATGCCTCAGTTTCTTTATCTGTAAAATGGGAGACAATAAGAGTACTCATCTTAAAGGACTGGTATAAAGATTAATGAGTTATGTATGCACGTAAATCTTTGAGGATAGTGCCATTATGTGGTGTGCTTTAAATAGCTTAGTAATAATAACAATCCACTCAGATTCCATTCTCCTTGTCAATCCTCAGTATAACTGGCAGAGAATTCTGGCATCTATGGGTCCCTGGATATGTCATTATAACAACGCTCAGATTTCTGCCATTTACACATACAGTCGACTCTTGGTTAACCAGCACCCATGGGGATTGGTAGATGCCAGATAAACGTAAGTAAACTCTGTTAACTGGAAGAAACTCTCCAGTTAATGAAAAATCGACTGTGCTTCCAATACTACCTATCCTTGCAGTTACAGTAACAAAATAAATGAACATGTAAACAGATGTTGAACTTTCAGAACAAACCCATGTGAGAAGGAAAAGATAAAAAATACATACACACAACATCAAAGTTAGGCTCCAACATGTTCTGCTATTCAATTGGAATCATGAACTGAGAGTGTTTAAAAAATGAGGAAACTGCTTTTGGGCAGGATGGCATAGACCAGAAAGCAAAAGGGTAGCTGCAGATACCTAGTGTGGAGGCAGGAAACAGCTGAACGGTATATGTATCTTGTGTAAGAACTACACGGTCACCTTGACAGGGAAGATATTTCAACAGATGAAAGCACAGATTTTCCATCAGGAGAGCTCCTTTATTTAGTATGTCCTTTATTGCGAGGCTGAGTTATTCATTTGGCTTGAGAGTAGAGCCGACTGGGCCAACAAATGGGTTTAATATTTACTGAAGTGCTCATTTCCCCGTGTTTCAAGGCCATAACCTAAGCTTGATTTTAATATGACATGTGAAAATGTAACAATAAAGGAACTCTATAAGACATGTATCCAATTGTTCTTGATATTTAGCAACATCACTAAAATGACTTTTTAAACATTTTTAAATCTTTGCCAAAGATGAAAAATAGAGTTAAGTGCACAAATGGCTCTGGACAATCTGCTGCAGAGAACTGTTTTAAGCATGGTATAAACATGCCAAATCAATAACTTGCTTCTTTATCTGCATGTGCCATGAAAATCTGGCTATCATAGAGTGCTGGAGCCATTAAAAACTGAATTTGCTATTTCCAGACAGCAGATAGCTCAAAGCTCCACAGGGCCAGCAGGCAGCAATCCAACTTCCCATCTCCCTCTCTAGAAGAACAACTGAAAAAGCACTCTGTGGCTACGTTATGTTATTCAAAGCACAGGGGACAATGAAGGCTTGACAATAGTGTGGCTGCCTCAAGACCCAGTCAAATGGCTATTATTCTTCAAACAGAAAGAACTGGATAAAGTGACTCTGGTTATTGTGAGTCACTAGACAAATCTGATTAATGGAGAAATGTAAATCAATACACGATTTCTGAAATGAAACTGCCCCTTTTGCTCAAGGTCTGATATATGCATTTATAAAACCTGATGTCACAGAGACTATTAGTCCCTCAGGGAAGAAAGGAGGGTGGTATAAACCAAGGCACCGCCTACCCCACCCCAAGATTTTTGAAATAGATTTCTGTGGTATGCTTCTGTCCAAACAAAGCTGCAGAAAATACTATTGCACTCTTTATTATATAATATTTCACTGTACACTAGTAGATATGAGTTCCTAGACATGTTTATATTAACAGCAATTCTTATGGTAGTCTTAGAAATTGTGAATTATGGAAATACCTATCAATATTTTTGTATATTTAATATAGCAATTAAAAATGCACTGTACCGATACATTAATTTATAATAATTCCAGTCAAGTTATGCCGAGAGTAATGTTTAACATAAAAATATCTTACAGTAAGTCTCAAAAACTTTAATACCTCTATAGTAATTTATCTAATTATATAAATTAATAATTTGGAGGAATACTGGTCTTCATCTTTTATGCTCACAAAATTTTGTGTCCTTTACCCAATTACCAATTTCTCTATCAAAATACTTAATTTATACAACCTTATTAAGAACCAGGTGTTCTTACGAGAGTTTTCAAGATAAACAATTTATTCTTCAAACATCCATGCTCCTAAAAATAGGTTCTATACATCTCTACTACTTTAAAACAAAACATCTGTTTCTTGACGCAAGTTAGGTCCAATTATTTTACCCTGAGACTACTAAAATATATAGGGATATTTGGGTATCTGGGTCTAAATTAAGTGGGTTTGGGCAGCTGCATTTTTAGAGTTCCTCTGTGAATGCCTTACACTTTTTATGGCCTTGGCCTTGCCTTCATTTAGTACACTGCCACTTCTGAATGGAGCTCTGACTTCTTGAAGCAATAACCAACCTCTTTTTAACTGCTGTTAGGGTTGACTGTGGTTTTGGAAACCAGGCATCTTTGTTTGTTAGAACTTTTTTTTTTTTTCTTTAAGTGGGCTGTTTGTGGATGGCAGACTGAAGAAGTAATGAGGTGGGGAAAGAGAATGAAACAATAATTTTGACAGTCTGGGCCCCAGCTGGCTTACTTGTAGGTAGTACGGAGCTGCGCGTTAGGTAGCTAAGATTGCCACACAAAAGACCTCTGGTGGAGTAAAGCAACTAATGTTCAGTTTCTATCTACTCGTTCGCTAATTTATTAAGCATGTTCTTACATAGCTGTTTTTATTTTCTATTTATTTTTGACACATATGAATCTGTTTACAGTTCAACTGAAATACGTCTGTCTGTGTAGAAAAATTTTAACAATAACACTAGTCACCATAAAAAAAAAGCTTACTTCACCAGCACAGGCACTATACAATAATGTTACTCCTCAAGTGTCTACTGATTTATGTCTACAAATGTAGAAAATTATTAAAATAACAATAGTCGTTAAAAGAAAATGAGAAGCTCACTTCACAAAATACAGAAACTACAATAGTGACAACCTGTTAAAGACTCACTTTTAATGGTTGAGTCTGTATTAATTCATATAGATTAAGTGTGTTCAAGAACTTAAGTCAACTTTGCAGATGTTAAAAACCTCTATAAACCTAAGCAGAATTTTGTAACTTTTTCCTTCTAAGCATTTTCATATTTTATAATAGCTTTTTGCATTAGCAGATTATAAACATCTGTTGTTTAGCTAATAAACCTAGATTTCCCCTTGAACACATAATTCTGATAAAATCTAACAAGAAAGGAAACAAGTGAGGAAGGAAATAAAGAGACATCTTTTATACACATAGAAAGCACATGCTAATTTGCATAGCTTTAATGAAAGTGTTCTAATTATAGCCTATTTTATTAAATCTTGACTTATCCAAAAAAAAATCTCTACTCTAGGCTGGCTTTCTATGACCTACTAGGCCTCTGGCCCTGAACCTTTCCTGGTAGTTAATATGATATGTTTTCAAAAATTACAAGCTACGTTTATTATATGTTCATTAAAGTAACAGAAGAAAGAATATAATGTACATGACACAATCCAACTACTTGCTGCTGTGGATTACCTTCACCAATGTTCCCATTTATTAGGACAGGTAAGTGGGAATGAGCTTTGGTCAAAGCCTTTCTTTATGTCTATCATACATAGAACTCCTGAAAAATATATAGTTTTAAATAGACACGAAACCAGAGATAACAGCCCAAAATGAAATTCTTCCAGTCGTCAGCAAAATTTGTCTTAGAGCATAAAAACAGATCAGGCACTTCCCTTAACACTCATTCTGAGTGCACATTTTGCTCTCAGTTTTGTTTGCTTTTTGTAACAGCATTTAAGACAAAACCAACTGACCCTTTACAACCTAAACAATGACTTTAGAGTACGATTAAGAAATGCACCTGGCCTCACTGAACCAGCATTGCTTGTTTAACCTGGTGACTTCCCTGGTCTGGGGTTAGGCAGGCCCAATCTTGGTTTGGGGAAGGAAGAGAAAATCTAACCAATTCCCTGAGAGCAAAACTGCTGTACGTTTACTAACTATCCTTTGTAATTACAGCTGTCTTAACAGTTTCTAGTAGGCAAGGCTATCATTTAAGTGACCCACTATAATTTGAAATAAAGCCCCAGGAAACGATGCCAACTTTAGAACAACTTTAGAGTTGTAGTTCTGAGTTTACTCAGCATAATAAACCCACTGAAATGGGGGTATTTCTTCTTTGGTATAAATTTACATCAAGGGAAACATTAACAATAAAAGAATTCTAGCTAGAGATGAAAAGAATAATATAACATTCACTCTGAGAAGCAGAGCACAGTTTATTTTACTTTTTGCATCTTTTTTATTGTGGAAAATTTCAATCATATAGAAAAAAAAACAACAACCCATACAGAATAGAATGATGAACTCCCACAAACCCATTATTCATTTTCAATAATTCTCAACACATGGCCAACCTTATTTTACTCCATCCTACCCATTCCTCTCCTTGAATTCTTTTTTAAAGCAAATCCCAGACAGCCTACATTTTATTTTACATAAGCTTTCATTTAATATACATGCATATATTTAACCTAAAAATCACCTCAGAAATTTCACTCAGCGTGAGATGTTTATACCAACTTTAACTACCTCTTATAAACTATTTTACTCTAAAACCCATCTGCCTTGAAAACTGATTTGTTTGAATATACTTGGTTAATTAAAATGACAAAGTAATTTGAATCACAGCCTTCTATTATTTTATTTATGGGGAAAGGAACATTCTGAGATTGAGAAAATAGTGTACATTACTCAGTCCCTGGGATTACAGCTTTGTGGACACTAATCAACATGAGACAAGGTTGAAAGTAATACAGACTTGCCACTTTATTATTTTGTGCCACTACACACACAGAATAAAATAGAATGCCAATGCACCAAACCTTGGAAGCTTCAAAAATCACTCATCAAGCAGCCCAGCTACTTATAATAATTTATTACGGACCTTAAAGCAAAGATCAAAAGAAACTCCATCTAGCATTTACATTCAATTCCTCATTGCCTGATGACTAATTTGTAAAAGAATGAAGTCTTCACAAGGGAAGCCAAAATAATCTGAAGTGACTTTGATACAAGGCCACAAAGGATATGAAGAGGAAGCCGGTAGAAGCTGCAAATGGCTAAATTCCATTAAGAGTTCTAATAAAAGACTAATGGAATTTCCCTTAACTGTGAATTTAAAAATGTTAGAAGTGGGCAAAATTTAGACAAGTCAAGCAAAACCTTTGATTTGTCACAGCCTTTTGTTGTTGTTAAATGTTAACTTTAGCCTCTGTTGCATTTATGCTAATTACATGGCTTCATCGAAAAAATGCGACTTTTCTACCAGGAATCTGGCCAATCTCATTCCTCTTGCTGTTGTATTACTTATCAGCCAGCACCTTCCAGCTGCATTGTCAGACACTATTGGCGCTCTCAATCATTCAAGCAAATTGCTGTACTCTGCAGAGCGATTTAACTTCAAAAAGGGAACTTCAAATGATAGAATTTTGAGTATTGTATATTACCATGGTCACATGGAATATAAACGCCTTTTACTAATTTTTGGTGCTGAAGTCAGTTGTTCACTATAGAGAAACACTAGAAGCTATTCAAATTCTTTCAAACTTCTATGAACAACTGGCAAGATTTTTAGCTCCTGAGTCCAGACATCTTCATATCCTGAATTGAGAAAAGTAGTTTTCACACTACTTTTTTGGCTTCTTAAAAAATCCCAACACATGTCTCCTTGCAAATTTATAGATAAAGATTTAAGTTTATAGTAGCAATTCAACCATGCATTTTTTTTGTTTGCCTTTGAAATCTCCTCAAATTAACAGATTTACTGGAACCTTAAATGATATAGAAATTTTGTTACATATTGCCCTATGAAGATGTGGTAGTGAGCATTTTCTTCAAAAACAGTCAAAAGTTTTGTTATTTTTAAGAGTCCTTATTTTTTACTAATATATAGTGAGATAGTCGTAAGTGAAAAGATGTCTGAGAACTCTTCAAATACAGGAAGTGGGGATCATGAGGTATAAATAAATCAAAACTGGACATAGATAGGTATATACAGCTATGGGATGGATACACAGGGTAACTACACTATTTGGTCTTCTGCATAGCAAAGCTACTGGCAGTGGATAACTCAGACATAACACTATGCACAGCTTTTTGTTACAATTTTTTTTTAGAAAAATAACTTTCTATCAGGAGCAATGAAAAATCAAGAGTTGGCAGTTAATATTTCAACTACCTTTACCAATTCAAAAACCAGGGCCATCGCTATGTTTGTAAGGAGAAAGCCAATCAAACAGAAATCAATCCTAAATCTGGCTTTTTAGTCTTTAAGATTTCAGTGACAATATGCAACTAGACTTTAATGTGAATAAAATATAATTATTTTAGTTCAGATATACAACTTCTCTGTCTTCTTTTAAAGAGATTGAGTTGAAATTAAAATGGAAATATAAACAGAACTTCAAAGTAAGTGTACTTCAAAATCACTACATACAGGTGAAAATCTTGCTGTATGATAAGAATGACTTCTACCACCCAATATGCTAATCACATGCATTGCTTACCTTGTGATTGTATGGATTGTAAGAATGAAACACCCGAGAAAGATCTTTTGTTCTTTGCTTTTTCTGTGGAAGGAAACAAACATTTAAGTTAACAGGTGGCAACATACAGGTGCATATATATCAATATGACAGCTATTTATCTGTTCCTTTCTTTCTGTCTCTCTACATTAAGATACTGTTTATTTAGAGATTTTTCGTGTGCGAGGTGAGAGGCCACAGTGTCAATATGGGACACATGGGGGCACTTAGAAACCAAAGCTACTTTGTGGGTCATTGTCACAGGCCAGCCAGACAACTTCTTCCTAGAAGGTTTCTTAATTAAAACACTAATCATCATCAAAAACTCTATTTATAAACACATAAATCAGAGATTAAAATGAGGGGAAAAAAGAAACAACTAAAAAGAAAGAGAACAAACACGTTTAGGAAACTTAAATTTCATTGTACTACCAATGTTGTTACTCTGAATGGGACACTAGCATACATCCATTTAAACAGGATGCCTCTTTCAGGCATCTGGTCACAGCTTGGGGTCTGTCTGCTCAACCCTGTAGCTGTTTACCTGAAGCTCCCTTGGCTCTGTCACTGCGATAGAGTCCAGGTGCCTTGCATGGTGTTTCACACACCAAGGCACTCAATACCTATTTGCTAAATTAACGAATAAATGAAATACCTGAGTTAGACAGGCATACAACTATAAGTACCTGTAATGATAACATGTAAGCCATATCTATACACACATACATACAGACATACAAACAGTTATGAAAAGCGAAGCCTCTTTTCACATCCCATGATGTGTTCTTTTCAAGCTGAACTCAGGCACTACTCCAATCCCCTCTCCACCTCCTGCTTCCCAGCATCTGTTACAGTGAAGTATGGGATTCTCCCACTATAGTTGACTACAGAATCAGCTTGTTTCCTCATACACTGTGACCCATATACCCGCCATAACCACATGAACAGTTTCATGTGTGGTTCTAGATCTTCTGTGCATGTATCCTCACACGTAGGTGATTACTACAACTTGAAAAAAAGGGGGGGGGGTCATTCTGTATTCACTGTTCTGAAGTTTACTTTTTCTTCTTCACAATTTACCCTTGCCAAACTTTAGATGCTTGTATATCCAGATCTGTAATTCTTTATCCAGAGTTCTCAAATTCAAAAACTTCTAAACTCTGAATTTTTTTTTCTGGAATTCATTTCAATCATTTAGTATAATTATTAGCTGTCCACAAATATTTTCGTGAGCTTGAACGTATGCAATTTTATAAGCGTAAATTATGGAAGTCTGGTTGCAGGATCAAGTCCTATCACGTTTACTGCCAAGTTGCCCCTTTCTCTCAAACACTATCCCATTTGCCTTCTCACCAAGAGTGAAGGGGAAGAGAAATTGCAGCTTAAGTGGAAAAATTGTAATTTCTCTTTTCCACTTAAAGGTTAGAGCACTTCTAAATTTATAGGACAAACAAAATATTTTTAAAACAGATATTGAACATCTTCCCAGTTGCCAATTATAGAATTTGTTTCTTGTATTTATTTCTTGTACATTCCAGGATTAGCTAATTCCACATCTTAAATTTCTGTCCATGAGAATGGCCTATTTGTCCTTAATTCTGCCCGTCTCTGACTTCTGGTTATATTCTGATGGTTTTAATTCAACTACCAAGAAACTGAGCTTCTTCTGTCTTCACTTGGGAGCAAATCCTTGTCTGGTACCCACGTGTCCTAGGGAAGCATTTTCTTCCCTTACATTCCAGTGTCTGCATGAGCATGTCTGTCACCCCTTCCGAGTGCCCGAGACCTAAGCAGATACCCCTGCCAAGGTTCTACATGATCTTCTTCAGCCACCTGGCTAAGTATTCAAATCTGATATGAATTAGGACTTTGGATCAGAGTCAGTCGTACACACTCACAGTTTTCCCATCGACCAACTTCCCTATTTCAGAACTGTCTTTGGAACCACAACTCCAGTTGGCAGCTCCTCAAATCACTTGGCCTTGTTTCCACATTCCGACACCCACTAAAAGTTATCCTCCCAGATGCTCAGCCAGAATTCCCACCTCCTCTGTCCACCTCTCCCTCGTTCTTCTGACCGTCAAACTCTAAAGGAATTTGACATTCCTTTTCCCCAGAGAGCAGAGATGTGTCACTAACTGATTGGAAGCAGTCCCTTGGCTCCATGAGCCCTGGAATCTGTTCTGAACAGGTCACTTGCCCATCAAAGTCTTCATTAGCTTATTTTCTCTTTCGTTCCCATATACCCACTTAGGTGGTGTAATGGTTCTTGGCTTATACTTCAATTAGAAGAAAAATGACGAATGCTAACAATTCCTTTGGTAGGAGACTTAATCTAAAACATGAGGGATTTTATTTTATTTTTTCCCAGAAAGGAAATTATGTTAGAGAAGATAAAATAGGG
>PVKE010012437.1:0-38325 GCA_004027555.1 Craseonycteris thonglongyai | reverse complement strand
ACTGTAGATTCATTCACCCCATCATGGCGTGCCACAGATGCATCACTTCTGCCCTCTTTGATCATATCTAAAAGTTTCACTTTTTCGCTGATGGTCATCATCTTCTTCCTCTTGGGCGCCCCGGAGGAAGCTTTCGCAGGGGCACAGCGCTTAGGCGGCATTATAAGGGCTTAATTAATAAAAAAAGTTATCGCTTAAACAAAACAAGAGAAGATGCTAGGTGAGGCTGCGATGATGCGCAGACAATCAACTCACAGGGATAAATCCACTCGTACTCTCATTGGTCGATGTGGCACCGGAAACCCATCACGCGCCTTTATGAGAGCCCGTGGGATGGACTCTGAGTCAACTCATCTCTTTGTGTGACATGCAGGGATCCTTCTCTCGCGCATCCACATGAAACAACGCTCCTTTCCGCCATGTGGCTGCCGACATGGTTGTATTTTTTCATTTTTATTTTTTGATGAATATTTTGGGAAAACCCGCGAAGCACTGAAGCCGCAAACCATGAAGCGCGAAGTGGCGAGGGAACACTGTATACAGAAACATGAAAGTGTTCAGAGACATCTGCAAAATAAAAAATTCATTTTAGGCATGAAAAATATATATGGTTAGGAACAAAAACAGCAGAATAAAAGCATGTCAAGCATCTGGCTGGTACAATGTGAATGTTTTTATATTTTTGATATTATTTGTCCTTCATATAATGTTTGTCCAATCAAATGGGGAGAAAATGTTTGTGAAACTATTTCAAAGGCTAGTCACTATTGCTCTCTAATATATTTTTATTTATTTATTTATTTATTTATTTATTTATTTATTTTTGACAGAGAGAGAGAGAGAGATACAGAGACAGAGACAGAGAGAGAACTGAACTGGGGGAGCTCCCACTTCAGCATATGGTTCCGCACGGGCCAGGGCCGGGATTTGATCCTCGGTCCCCAGTAATGCAAAGTGAGCGCTTAACCCACTGAGCCATCCTGGCTTCTCCCGCTATTACCCTCTAAAGGACTGTCCTCGTCATGTCATTTTGCTCAAAATCTCCAAACTCCAGCTTCCCCCATGATCAAGTCCAGATCCTGCTCCCAGCCACTAACGGACTGCGTGTTCATCTCCTGCTGACTGGACCCCAGCCATTCACACTCCTGGGAGGTCCCAACCTCATTCATCACAGTGTTGCAACTCCTTTCCTACACTTCAGTGAGTATAAGGACTTCTGTGCCACGTCCTTCATCTCTGTGATCCCAGAAGATCTCTCTATTTCTGATTTTTTAATCAACCACTTGACATTTAATGCCTGCATTTTTTACTTCATTGCATGTTGCTCTTTGTGCCCCTATGAGTGTGCTATCAAGTCTCGGTGCGTAAGAAATGCCATACAGTATGTAGAAGGAGAAAGTACCTACCATATTTTTCTGTGTGTAAGGCAATATGTTTGTCTAAAGTTGTTAGACTAAATATTTGGGGCCAGTTTATACACAGGTGTAACCTGTGCATTGATTTCTTAATGTTGGGTTAGAAAAGTAGGGGTCGTCTTATACATGGGGGCGTCGGATAAACAGAAGAATGTGAATGGATGAAGGGAGAGTAAAGGAGAAGGACAATCTTGGGCTGTCCATCCTGCAGGATCCAGGTTTCCAAAGACTGCCCCAAGTGCCGGAAGCGGGGCTGCACAAGGGAAGAAAACCCATCCACTTGCTGCAGCCCAGGGGCCTTCCCAGAATAAGTGTGTGTGTCTCTCTCTGGGGGCGGACTCAGAGCGCAGGGCCCGCCAGACCCTCCGGAGGCGCTGCTTAGCCCGAGGCTGCCCCTGCGGTGTTAGCAAGAAGCCAGAGGGTGACTGCAAGTCTGCTGCCTGGACGAGAGAAGGGGCCGTTTAGGCTCTGTGTTCTTCACGTGTGTAGTCTACACCCAGGAACAGAAGTAATGCACTCTTAAATTGGTTTAATTATGATTGGACCACTTTTGTTGTTTAAGTGTAAGAAACTGAAAATGGAAGGCTGGGTGGAGGATTAGAGGAATTTCACCTTTTAAATTGGCTTCTACGTTTGCCTCAGGGTCAACGAAAAGTAACTGCAGCCTTAACCTGGAGATGAAGATCTGGAAGACACATAATATAGTCCGGACTGGTGGCCATAGGACAGATGTCGTTCCTGGGATAGATGGGGCAGGGTGAGGAATGGCCAAGAAGCTGTAAATGCTGCCTCTTCCAGGCCTCCGAACGGCGCACAAGCCTCGTTCTTCCTGCGTCGAGCCTGAGAGGCACCAGGAAGCCCTCGCCAGGCACACGGCCCGCGAGTGTAGCTGCAGGAGCCAGATTAGGGGCTTCCTGTATTATACACCCCAATACCCAAGTCTCCTGCTTCAGTTTTACAGGAAGATCCAGATCCGAGGCAAGCAGAAGCACTCCGCCCAGGAGGGGGCGGGCCCCTCTGTTTCCCCGAGGCCCATCCCGGCCACCTGGGCCGTTGTGAACCTCCTCTGGAGACCCCCGCAGTGAGGGTGTCCTCGGCACGGCGGGGGCGAGGAAACGCGCGGGACAGCGGCACGGCCTGGCTTCTGTTGGCAGCTTCTGCAGACCCCCCGCGCCTTGGCCACCCCGGTGCAGCCCAGCTCCAGCCACCGCCAGGACGGAGCCGATGGCATCTCGCCAAGCCCGCTCTGCGCGCGAGCACTCGGCTGCACTCCCGGATTCCCAGCCCCGGGGCAGCTGGTTGCGCCCGGAACGCCGAAGCGAGGTGGGAGAGACCGGCGCGCGGAAAGGACCTGGACTCCTGAGGGTCCCACTCTCATTTTCCTCCACTGGAAAAGAGGTCCAGGGGGGGTCCAGGTAAAGGCGCCAAAGGGGGGCTGCGGCCCGGACTGGTCGCTGTTCTCCACGAGCACGCGGTGGCCCCTTCCACGCCCCGGCCCGCCCAGGCCACGCCGAGCCCGCGGGGCCGGCCGTGCGCCCCCTGCGGGGCTGCCGAGACCCAGCGCGCCTCGCACCGTGGAAGCCGCTAGCCTCTCGGTGGCCGCTGCGGGCGTCGACCTTACTCTGGGGCCCGAGGTTTGCAAGCCCTGACAGCGTTGTCCCCGCCTTGCCCGGCCCGCCGAGAGCAGCCCTTCTCCGTCTTCATGGTTCTGGTGGTGACGCTGCTGGTGCTGCTGATTGCAGCCACTTTCCTGTGGAACCTGTGGGTTCCGGTTACCATCCTGCGCGTCCGCGCCTTCCATTGGGTGTCGCATAGCTTGGTGGTCTCGACAGCCGTGTCGGACGTGCTAGTGGCAGCGCTGGTGATGCCGCTGAGCCTAGTGAGCGAGCTGTGCGACGGGCGACGGTGGCGACTGGGCCGGAGCCTGTGCCACGCGTGGATCTCCTTCGACGTGCTGTGCGGCTCGGCCAGCATCTGGACCGCTACTGGGCCGTCACGCGCCACCTGCAGTGCCCGCTGCGCACCAGCCGCGCCTCTGCGCTCACGATCGCGCTCAGCTGGGGGCGCTCTGCACTCATCGGCCTGGCTCCGCAGCTTTTCGGCTGGGGACGCTGGGCTCCTGCGCTGCCAGGTAAGCCAGGAACCCTCCTACGTACGCCGTCTTATTTGCTGTCCCCACCGCAAACTAGTCCATCCTCTGCATTCCAGAAACTAGAATACTCAATTCTGTAGGCCAGCTTTCTGCCAAGGGTCAGGTTGGGGGAGGGAGGATGAAATATAAATCAAGTATCACTTTCCTTTTACCATCCCAACCTCAGTGCTCTCTTTTGGTGACTTCGGAAGGATATATGACCCTGTGTTCAAATCCCAGCTCTGGATACTGGGGCAATTACTTCATCTCTGTAGGCCTTGTCTTACATCTTTAAGCAAGTTGATTTCTGCTTCATAGGGCTCTTGGTGAGGATCACTTGAGATAAAGAAGGTGAAGCACTTAGCACAATGCCTGGTGTACACGGGGCAGAGAGAGAGAGCTAGCTGACTGGAGTAGGGCGATCAGCAGGACCTTGCCTGGTAGTCTGTAATGGGCCTGAACATGGACTTGGAGATGAATGAGATGAAGGAACTTGCACTTGGATGAACTTTTCTCTATTGCATAATATTTAAAATTGAGGCTTTCTGATTTTTGGCTAGGCCTTAATAGACATCAGCTCCCTCCTCTTCCTGGAAGCCTCAAATTTCTCTTTTGGAGGTGGGTGGGGGCGCGGGTGTCTTAGGCCCACAATCCTGGATAATAATAGGACTTACTGCCCCTTTCCAAACATAATGTATGGATCAGGGAAGTGGAGCATGAGGGGAAAAGAAAGAAGGTAAGTTTCTTCTTGTTAGTTTTGTTTACTTTTTGAAAAGTTAGCTCACAGAGGCTACTCAAATACATGTTTTAAAAAGCAGGCTTTTTGTCTTCATTAAATAGCAGAGGAGTTTTGTATAATAGCATAAAATAGGAATGTCAAGACTGTAATTGGAAAAAGCGTTGTTAGAGGAGAGCTTTATTTAAAATTAATGATGTCCTTTGAAAGGTCCCTTGGACACGCCTGGGGTAATTATAGCTTTTCTGTGTGATTGCCAAGGTAGGACCCACTTTTTATAGCCACGCCAATCCAATGTGCACCCAGAGAAGAGATGGTAAAATGATGTCACCAAGGCTTGCCGAGCCTGACTTTAGTGTTGTTTTTTAACAGACCCCTCAGGCAGGTGATGCAAACAAGATGTGACTGGACAGGAGCCTGGCCAATCTGGGGCAATCAGCCGTAGAAAGAGCTCTGGGAGGCAGGGGCAGGGTTGTGAATTAGCCGTGCACTGGCAGTGGACCAGGGGCAAGCCCCTTCCTCACTTTGGGCTGCAAGGTGTATTCTCTAATACAGTCAGTATTGGTCTCAGCGCGGATGGCTAATCTTGCATGGTGTTGCTGAGTTGTGGATGAGACAGCGTTTGAGAGCCTCCTGCCTCTCTGGGCTCCACCAAGCTCTCACTCAGACCCCTGGGTCACGTTGCTGAGTTTATTTCACTCTCACTCCCACCGCAGTGTTGGTCTGGTGGCCTCTCCTGCATAGCTCTCTTCCAGGCAGCAACTCAGGGGTCTGGGCCCCTTGTCATCTTCTAGCTCTGATGCTTTGGACATGTGGCTAATGGTTGCTATGGAGATACAGTAGTGCCCCCATTATCTGCAGTTTTGCATTCCAGCATTTCAGTTACCTGAGGTCAACTGCAGTCTAAAAATATTAAATGGAAAATTACAGAAATAAAGAGTTTATTAGTTTTAAATCACATGCTGTTCTTAGTAGCGTGATGCAATCTCATACCACCCCACTCCATCCTGCCCAGGACATGATTCACCCGTTTGTTTGGCATATCCACTCTGTAGATTCTCCCTACCCCTTAGTCGCTGCGTAACATCTCTACTACCAGATCGAATGTCATGGTATCGCAGTACATGTGTTAAGTCACCCTTATTTTACTCATAACGACCCCAAAGCACAAGAGCAGTGATGCTGGCAAATCAGTATACCAAAGAGAAGCCGTAATGTGCTTCCTTGAAGTGAAAAATTATGTATATACAGTAAGTGCTCTCTTAAGTTCATTAATAGGTTCTTTGACTTTAAGCGAAATGACGTATAAGGAAACCCATTTTACTATAGGCTGATTAATATAAATAAGAGTTAGATTCCTACAGCATCTCATCAACGTTATAATAAACAACATTGAATGAAATGATGTTATTCAAGGACCTGCTGTATAGGAACAAACATAAATCAGGCCTACCCCTCCTTAATGACTGAGTTCCATTCCTATAACTAGGTTGTCAAGCAAGGAGCTTACAGGCGGATGTCTTGTGGTGTGTCATGGCACCATAGGGTATGGGTTTTTTTAACAGATATCACGTGACACCACACTTACAAACAAAATACAGCAAAGTCTCAGTTCACCGGCACCCATGGGACTTGTTAGATATCAGATAAATGTAAGTAGACTCTCTGTTAACTGGAACACAAACAACAGGCAAAATCTCAAGCATTGGCCAAAATATGTTGCTGGTTGCTTGAGAGTGTCAGTTGCTTGAATTCTGGTTAATGAAGAGTCTACTCTATGTAGTCTTGTGTGATTTTGAACACTTTGTGTAGTAAATACTGACTATGGGAAGCAGAAAAAACTGAGAAAGGGGATTAGGAAGACTCCCAAAGACTAAGTGGTGGTGGGGAGTGGGGGGTGGGAGGCGGGTTCTGCATGCTAGAGAACTGGTCAGAAGTTGGAAGGGTCATTAAATAGGTAGGTCCTTAAGTGCCAAGTGGCTGGATTCGAGTATAAAGGGTTTGGTACTTCCTGAGGTTTCAGGCTTCCACTGGGGGTCTTAGAACATATCCCCCTCTTTTAAAGGGGACTACTATATAGCAACATCAACTGCATTAGCCCAGAAGTGTGCACATGTCACTCCCACTCAGTCCAGTGGTCAGCCACCAGCTGTGAAATCTAGGGGAGCACTAGATTTCTTTGCCACACAGCCCTCATTTTATAAGCAATAAAACTGAACTCCCACAAAGTTAGTTCATCCAAGACCATGGAGAGTTGTTGGGAGGAGAAGCTGAAGTTAGTACCAGATCTAAAGTTACTGCCTTTTTCATGAAGTTTTCATTACTCCATGTTGTCTCCAAGGATTTAACTTTTGAGCACAACCCCACTGCTCACAGGATGTCACCTTCATAGGAATGAGGCAGTCCTATCCCAGGCATGGTGGGTATGGGCAGCAGGATCTCAAAACTATGCACGTGAACTCCCCTTTCCAGGAGAGCTGAGCACCGTGGAGCAGAGAGGCACTGCTCACTTCTCCCGGAGGCAGCATCAATCCTCTCCTGCCACCTTTCCCTGCAGCCTCCTGGGCTGAGCATCACATACTCGCAACCCCCATGGGTTAGCCTTGTGTCTTACTGCCCTGCACCCTTCACTGGTTAGAAGAAAGAAAGCAAAGTCCATCAAGATCACTTATTTGGCTTTTAAAATAGGACGTCACATTTTTTTTCTTTTGAATTGCTTGATTGTCACACACAAGTTGATGCCAGAACCTGCGTAGGTGCAGTAGGCCCACTTAGAACCACAGTACTTTCAGGAGCCCAGGGACATGTTTTCATTTTCATTTATTTTAAAATTAGAAGAAAAATGAATATAATAGTGATGAACATATGGAATGGCCCAATGGTACAGGTATACATGTAGTTTATTTTGTTGTGTGTTAGTATATATGTACCCATATAATCTGTTGTGATGAATTTCATAGATTCAACCTACTTTGGGGCCAGACTGTAGAATACTGAACCCAGACTTGAATATATTAGTCTTTATAATAATAAAATCATAACATGCACTATTAACCCTTTTTAATGGAGGAAGATGCCCACAGAAGCACAGATGCCTGGAGTTTATGGATCCATCCGGCAGCCCTGGTGGACAGCCTTCACTCACTCACCAATGAGCATCTGTTGGGAGATAGTGTGCAGTTGTTTATTTTATAGATTTATTTTATTGTGTGAGAGAAGGTGAGGGAGACAAAGTCAGAGAGAGAGAAGGGGGAGGGCCCAGAGTAGTCTCCATAGTTGTTCATTATTAGCTATGACAAGGTTTCATTCCACACAGGTAGATGTGGGGCCGCGCTGCGCAGGAACCGAACCAGCAGCCTCCCGCATGGGAGGCAAGAACCTTCACTGCTGAGCCATCCTGGTGGTTACCAGTTGTGCCACAATTCAGCATATGGGTTTGCACAGGTCGGGGCTCAGAACTGAGTCCTGTACCCAGCAGTTATGAGGCAAGTGCTCAGCTGCTGAACTATACTGGCATCCCCTGGATTTCAATTCTTTTTGTGCCACTTATTAATGCTTTAGCTGAGTGATTTAATCTAAGTCTACATTTCCCCATAGGTAAAGTGGAAATATTGCCATCTGCCTCATAATATTTTCATGAAGAGTAAATGAGATGATGGTGTATATGAATTATCTAAAATATAAACCGTAAGTGATAGCTGCTATATTATTTTCAATATTTTTAAATTCCTCTTATAAGTAATCAATCATTATTGTATTCATCATAGGTGGGATAGTTATTTATTGCTTGTGTAACAAATAACCCCAGAGTTTAGTGGTTTAAAACCACAGACATGTTAGTAACTCACAGTTCTGTGGGTCAGGCATTTGGAATGCAGATGTAGTTGGGGGGTTCTGGCCCGAGGTCTTTTGTGGTTGCAGCCAAGCTGTTGGATGGGACAGCAGACTCTCTTTCCAAGATGGTCACTCACATATATGTTGGCAGGAGGTCTCCATAGGGCTGCCTGAATATCATCACAACATAGCAGCTGACTCCCCCTAGTCTAAGAACAAAGCAGGACACTGTAGTGCCTCTTCTGACCTCATCTCAGAAGTTACATAAGATCACTTCCCTCATAGTCTACTCATCAGAGTACGTCGCTGCCTCCAGTCCACACACAAGGAAAGAGGAATTAGGCTCCACGTTTGGAAGCAGTGTCTCTGAACTTGTGGACAGATTTTAACACCACAATAAGACACACAGATGGTGTTCAAAATTACTTGATCGACTTTTCCTGACCTATGTATCAGGCAATGTGGTAGCCTCAGGTTTTCAAAGGATAAGCAAGCAGGGTTTCTGCTCTCTAGGGAGTAATTTTAGTAGGCCACAATTACAGAATTATAAATGTAATAAAGTGTTAGAGGTGCTCTGTCCAGAGTGCAGTGTTGTTGAAAGAGTGACTAGTGAATAGAAAGCACTTTATAAACTGTGTAGGATTGAGATATAGTTTGTGACAACTTGGATCTCAATTTTACATAATGTTATGTCATAAAACCAACCATCTCTATTAACATTAACAAGTGTTGTAAGCATGCAGAATGTACTCATTAGCCCTGAGCTACCTGAAATTGGTACAGAGCCCTTTACGTTTCTGTCACGTGACCAATGTTCAGCTGTCACCCAGATCATCCCAAAGACTAAGCAGCTGGTGGGTTTGTGAATCCTGGGTTCAGTCAGAGCTCAGCTACGGGTTGAGGGTGGTAGAAAATCACCATGCTCATTCTGATGTCTATTAAAAGAACTGTGGGCTCAAACATATCCCTGTGCCAGGCTGCGAGGTTATTTGAACTCTAGAAAATTGTATTTAATGAAATAAATTGTATCAGTGGTAATAGAACTTGTGGCTTCATGGTTTGATTGTTTTAAAATTGGCACTTGATGGGGAAGCCAGGATGGCTCAGCGGGTTAAGCGCTCATTTTGCAGCACTGGGGACCGAGGATCAAATCCCAGCCCCAGCCCCAGCCCGTGCAGAACAATATGCTGAACTGGGGAGTGCCCCCAGTTCAGTTCTCTCTCTGTCTTTGTATCTCTCTCTTTCTCTCTCTCTCTCTCTCTCTCTCTCTCTCTCTCTCTCTCTCTCTCTCTGTCAAAAATAAATAAATAAATATATTTAAAAAAAAAAAGATTGGCACCTGAATATCTGAGTGTGTGCAGAAATTCTTGGGTGCAACATGGGGCATTTTTACTATGCCTTCAGAAACGTCCCTGGCCTCCTCTCTATGTAAACTTCTTCCTTGTTCCCCTTATACCATTATGCTCGTCCTGCCTCTTTACCCCTTTTCTCTCTGATTGACTTGTTGGGGAAAAGTGGAAGTGGGAGAAATGGAGGGGCATGTGGACAAATGTGCAGGGACTGTCTGCTTTCACTGATGGCCTTGTATAAGCTACTTCTTAGAAAAGATTTATTTTATTGTTTTTGACAGTGAGAGACAGAGAGAAGGGGGAGGGCCCAGAGCCATCTCCATAGTTGTACGTCATCAGTTTTCGACATGGTTTCATTCCACACAGGTGGGTGGGGGCTGTGCAGGGCAGGGACTGCAAGCTGGGGGCCAACCAGGGGCCTCCCATATGGGAAGCTCACCCCAGCGAGAACTGAACTGGGGCTACACCCCAGTTCAGCATATGGGTCTCCATGGGCCAGGGCCGGGATTCAATCCTCGGATCCTGGTGTTACAAGGCGAATGCTAAACCTGCTGAGCCGTCACGGATTCCCCAATGAGCTACTTCTTAAATCCGTGTAGTTCTTGGACAAGAATCACCTTCTCAGTGGATGAACGGGACCAAAACTCCATAGCTCTTAACTTTAGGACAGGTCATAGAATTCCTAGAATATGTTAGAAAGCATTGGACTTGCTACCCAAAAAGGAATGCAGGAGCTTGCTTGCCCAGTGTGCACTGGGCGCTCGCTGAGCCCATCACTGGAGGTGATATTGAGCCTTTCTTCCCCACTGGCAGTCCTGAGGGATGGGACCGTTACATCCAGTGCCATACGACTCTCTAAGGTAGGGCAGTGGCCCTCAGGGGGCTGCATCAGAACACTGAGGCCGGACAATGTGTCTGCAAAAGGCACAGCCTCCTCTCTCTCACTACATCCTCCACTTGGGCCAAGACTGTCCAGGGACCCGAGGGTAGGAACTCTTGCCTCAGCGGAGGACCTTTTATTGGCATCCACATGTAAAGAACAGATGATATTAGAGCTGAAAACACAAATGTAGTCTAACTTTAATGAACACACATGATTACATTTCCACTTCTCAGCATTAACTCTAGTGGGTCCTTAGCCATTCCATGATGGCTAAACTCCCAACAAAAATCCATGTTTTCCAAATATAAGAATGAAAGTAATTATAACATATATGATCATACCCAAGAGCTTAGCAAAATTATAATATGCTGTGTATATAATTACACTGAAGAGAACATTAATTTTCTTCATGCCTAGCCTAGCAGTGCTCTGCTTTTATTTTATTTATTTTTATAAGAAAACATCTTTATTTTCTTGGTTTGTTTTTTACAAGAGAAGCAGCTGAAAATTTTCCATTTTAGTTTGTCAGACAAGCTATTACAGACAGCTTCTGTTTACTTTGAGGGAATACTTTGATTAGGCATCCCTTTAATGTGCCTTAGAGAAATGAGACCTGGATTTATTTATCAGTGATTCTTGGACATGTGGGAGGCCCCCAGTTTGGCCTGACATCCACGTGTATGGAATGAAACTGTGTCACAACTAATGATGTACAACTATGTAGACTGCTCTGCCCCACCCCCATCCCCGACAATAAAAAAAAATCTTGAAAAAGAAAAAGTAAAAAAAAGAAACAGGGAATTTCAGTTGTAGTCGATTGCTTTCAAGCTGAATCAGAAGTCTCTCAGTGTCCTGAGTTGTTGTAGGGCTTAACTAGCCACTAGGATTAGCGTGGTTGCCCCAGCAGCCTTGTGAAGACTCTCACCATACTGGATGCCTGGCCTGTGTGGTCACAGTGGAAAATGGTAAGTCCCACAGGAGATTAGGACCCATACTTCTTTCTGCTTTTCCTTTCTAATTCTTAGGATGACTTTAGAGGATTCCACATGTTTGTAGGTTCCTCCTGTGGCAGCTGGGGTTTTTCTTAGGAGAGGGGACAGGGTGACACGAACCTGATTTTTATGAGGTCCTACTGTGTACGACTGCCTCCCTATAATCCTCACAGTAAGCCTGTGATACAGATAAGGTTCTTCATGATGGGGATGTGGAAATGGGGGCTCAGATTGGAGCCCTGTCTAATCGTTAGCTTGATCTGAGCCTTGCTTGACTCCTTTCTTCCTTACGTGGTTGCTACTGCAACTAAGATGGGGTGTGGACCCCCTAGCCAAGGACTAGATGTGCGTCAAAGACCAAAGAGGGAAGATGGAGAAGCTCAGGGATGGCCCCAGAGCTGCTCGCTAGAAGCCCTGCAAGTTGCCCAGGAAGCCCCGGGTGTCTTCTGAAAGCATCCCAAGCTCACATACAATCCTTAAAATGGTTCTGTGGAAACCCATTCGTATCGACTACTTTTACCTAAGGTGCAGAATAACATGTAAGGGTTAAGAGTGTGGTCTTCACTTCAAATTCCTCAAGTTTGACTTCCAGCTCTAATAATAAGCAAATCTATGACCTTGGACAAAGTATAAAACCTCTTGATGTTTTCTCAACAGTAAAATAGTGACATTACCACTACTACCTGAAAGATTTGGTGTGGAGATGACAGTCATCCAGGACAAGCATTTAGCACAGTGTCTGTTTTACAGTAGCTTCTCAGGTGTTGTTTTTCATGTGTTTTTGTTTTCTATTCAATACCACGTTTCAAATAAAAAAGCCAAATGAGTCAGTCTTCTAGCAAACCTGAATCATCCCTGATTGACTAATAGTCTTTGAATCTGTTTCTGGAAACACTCTCTCCTAGCGTCACTCTGAACAGGGAATAGCAGGCTCAGGAGAAAAACTGTCAACACCGGCTTCTA
The DNA here is from genome assembly GCA_004027555.1 of Craseonycteris thonglongyai. Classification (NCBI taxonomy): domain Eukaryota; kingdom Metazoa; phylum Chordata; class Mammalia; order Chiroptera; family Craseonycteridae; genus Craseonycteris; species Craseonycteris thonglongyai. The sequence goes on along the minus strand of PVKE010012437.1, from coordinate 26,022 downwards.
AGCAGACACCCTGATGGTGCAGAGGTGGCCTCCGCTAAGGCAGCAGGTGTTTTAAACCTGTTTAGTCACTGAATTGACCCCATTTCTTCATTTCCATAGATAACAAGGATTGGGAATTTGCATTTCCAGTAGAGGGACTCAAGTGCCTAGGTGGTCATTTAAGTCAGCAGAGAAATGGCTGGGAAAGTGCTCATCAATGAGCTTATCCAGCGGAGAACAAAGTGCCTTCCGCATCCTCTTATGCTCTGATAATATTTTCCCCTCCGACAACAGACCGCTAGCTCCTCCCGGGGTGATTTCCGGATGTCAGACTTCCTGTGGTGACTTGGTGATGGTCTGCTGTGAGGGAACTTGTCGGTATTGTTTGGGAAAGGGGAAAGGTGACATTTCACTCCCACCCGCCTGTGGGAGGACTAGGAAACCCTGGAGCAGCTCACTGAAGAGGAGGCTCTCGCGGCATGAGCATGCCAGGCCTTTAGGAGAGGGCAGAGGGGCATGAGAGAGGGACACGGTGCTTGCTCTGTTGTCAGTCACTTGCCTTTCCAGTTCTCTCTCCACGTGGCAGGTACAGGACTAGGTGAACACTGGCAAAGCCAGGATTCTTCTTTGTCCACATCTTTGTGATCTATTTTCAGGCCGATTTAGTGAGTTTTCAAATCAATCGAGCTGGGGGTGCTGGGGGCAGTAGTAGAAGACATTGGTTTTGAAGGTGGTGCTTAGTGGAGTCCTGGGTGTGCCGAAGTCAGGCCACCTGGGAAGTCCCCCACCTGCTTAGCCTTGGCCATGGTGACCCCTGGGAGAGAAGACATGTGAACGTGCGTGGACACTGCCAAGTGCCCACGTCGGTCACCTGGCTGTCTTGATTGCTGCTTCCAATCTTGTCTAACCAGACACAACCCTTGTCTGGGAGCCTTTTGCCTGTGTGTGCTTGGTGGTCTTTATAGGCGTGCCTGGGAGCATTCCAAAAAGGAGGGCCAACACAGGTGTGACCCATTCTGCTGAAACCCTCAGCCACTAGTTCACCAACTATTTCCTGGGCTCCTCTCTGGTGCCAGATGCTGCTGCCAGACAGTGTTCACGAGAGACAGTCCCTGGCCGCCTTCCGCATGGGCCACACGTCATACACATGATACACTTTACAGTTTGTTTTTTGAAGCGAGGCAGTACAGAATTATCTCATAATTTACACTGGATTCATTGAACGCAGCAATGACACAGTACTTCACAATATTAATATTTACAGCCTGCCTCCCCAGTTGTGAAGTTTGTGACGGGCAGACCTGGGTCTGTTCTATGCAGGGTCCTCGTCCCAGCCCCAAACCCACTCCGTGATTGTTGCATGAGTGAGTGACCAGAGGCTGTGCTGGGCACCCAGCACACATTCCCAATTCATATTCATGACACCATATGGCAGGGGGAGGGGACTCTGGTCACCAAGCTTCATAGGGAAACGGTCTATGGAGATGAGACTCAAGCCTGGGTCTGACGCCAAGACAGCGCTGCTCTTCCCTGCCTTCCTCCTTTTATGTCAGATTGTTTGACACTGTGGGGAGTGTCACTCTTACTCCCTGAAGAACCTTCCGACCTTACTTTACCCTGCAGTTTCAGGAACCTCTTCACCTCCTACTTCTTGATGAATTATGGTATAACTGCATCTTGGGTGAGGAGTCAGGGGAGTTGTTGACCCAGACCGGAGTAGCCTCATGTCACTTTACTCATCCAGTTTTATTGTTTACTTCCACATGTCTTGTTCCAGGTGGAGGAGGCACCTCATGAAATTGAGCTGGTGTTCACCGTGTGCCGCCCAATGGTGGCCTTTCAGACGAGCGGGGACTGGTGGCGGGAGAAGCAGCAGGCGGCCCTGATGGTGGGCATCCTCATTGGCATGTGTGTGATGTGCTGGATCCCCTTCTTCCTGACGGAGCTCATCAACCGCCTGTGCCTGCAGCCTACCCCCCCCATCTGGAAAAGCATATTCCTGTGGCTTGGCTACTCCAATTCTTTCTTCAGAAGCCTCTTCACCAAGCAGAGAAAAACAGGGTTTGGAGAGAACGCACAGAGTTGTGGGCCAGAAACTCGTTCCCCGCCCCCTCACCTGTCCTCCCGGAGCCTGAGTATCGATGACATGGAGTCAAGGCCCTGGGCCTGGACTGCAGAGCAGCAGTGCCTAAGGCTTTCAAGAAAGGCAGCAAATGTGTGGCATGTGTGCAGTTATGCCTCTGCCCGCAGGTGGCAGACACTGCTAGTCAATCAGAACACATTTCTCACTGAGCAGGAACTCTGCTTCAAAATCTGTCTCAGGAGGCACTTCAGGCAGTTACTGCTGATGGGTCAGAACTGACACGAGTCAAAGCTGATTTGCCTTTCTTTTGTCTAATGCCATATTCCTCAGAGATTTGGGGCCCACTCTGAAGACTGTCTCTGTGGAACAGCCCTTCCCCGGCCAGCCCTCCATCCGATTCAACTCATCTTCCCCAATTTGCAAGGCAGTATATCCCAGCTTGTGTGATGAGATCATCTGGAGATTTGTTTTAAAAAAGTGTTCAGTGAAACCCATGTCTACTGAACCAGACTTTCAAAGCCAAGAGGCCTGGTAATCTATGTATTAAGTTCTCTAGACTTGTGTGTGTGTGTGTGTGTGTGTGTGTGTCAGTGAGAGACTGCTGGATGCCTAGATTCCTTTTTAGACCAACTAAATTGGCATTTCTGGTGTGCATGGGGGGTGAGACCCAGGCAGCAGTGCTTTGTAAAGGTCGCCAGGTGATTCCAGTGTGTAGCCACCACTGGGGACCTTTTTTCTCTGCTTCTGTACACAAGGGAGAGCAGCTGTGAGGAATGTGCCATTACCTCACCATACTGACTTGCAGTGCAATGCAATACTTCTAAAGCGTGAGTTTCTAGGCTGGGAAGCATTCATGTGTGTGTGTATACATGCATATCTAGCTTCTACCTACCTACCCACCTATCATCTGTCTTCTACCTACCATCTATCTATATCTATCTTCTATCATCTGTCTATCTATCTATCTATCTATCTATCTATCTATCTATCTATCTATCTATCTATCATCTTTTCTTTCCTTCCTTCCTTCCTTCCCTGCTTCCTCTTCTTCCCCTTCTTCCCCCTCTTCCTCTTCTTCTTCACTACTACACACACATACATGTCATTGAGATGGGGAAAATGGCTGTTGTACTACAAAGCAAATACCAACAAAATCCTTCCTCAAACTGCATGGTGAATATTGGCCTTCCTGATATTATTAAGTGTATGTATATATGTACGTATGTATGCATCCAGGGGCCTAAATCACGCCCGCTGTAGTCTGATTTCGGAGGTGATTAGGCTTTTTACTTTACACAAAACAGTCCACTTCACCATTGGCTCCCCTGATGTCTGCAGTATGGAGACATTCTTTAAGCTGACTGACAGCTTGGAGGAAGTGGGGCGGTAGGTATGTAATTCTCCATCCAGTGGCCTTCTCAGTTAGCCATAATATTTTGTTGTGTTCTAAGGGCTATAGCTTCAGCTTGAGGCTGTTATTGGGGATTCTCTCCTTTTGGCTGAGAGACACTTCTCCCCTTCATAAAACAATCAGGAATAAATTTTAAGAGGACTACTGACTGATAGCCCATCATGTGTGGCTGTGGTATCAGGTATGGGCCCGAAGAGATTAGATACCCACATGTAAACCAGTTCTTGGAAAAGAGAAGCAGGGATCCCTATGACTGTTTTAGAACAGCTGTCATTCTTCTCCTGGTGCTAGACACATTGCCACCTGAGCTGGTGAGGAAGGGGGTGGGGAAAGGACCACCCACGGCAGGTTTCCATGCAGGACAATGGCTTCCAGAGCATGTTAACAGCCCCCTTGGACTGTGGCTCAGAGGTACCATCTCCATCTTTTGAACCCCCAAAGCCAGAACAGGGGCTGTGCTGTGATGCTCATGAGCCAGACAGCAGCCCATGTTTGTTCCTAGTCCATTTCCAGCCCTCTCTCCCCGTCCCTATCACCGCCCCCACCCCCATACACAGACACACAATCTGAGCAGACCATCTTCACTGCTTTGTCTCCCCAACGCTGTTCCTCTTTTCACTTCCCTACTTTCCTTGACTCAAAAAAAAAAAGAGTGTTTAACTACTTTTGGCTTGAGGGCTTTAAATTAAGGAAAGCAGATTTGTTAAATAAGAATCTCCTGACTGGTTCCTATTTTAAAAAAATAAAACCAAATTGAAATTTAAGTACTTTATTTTTTGAATAATACATGTACATGGTACAAAATTCAACGGTACAAGAAGTATAAAGTGAAAAGTAATTCCCACCCTTCTTCCCAGAGGCAACCAAGGTCGCCAGGGTCCCGTGTATTCTCCCAGAGATCTCCCAGGCATACGTACATCGATGTGTTTGACACCCATTTGTGTGTGTATACAGAGAAATACACATACCAACAGACACAGATTTCTCCATCCCCTACCTCTTTTTAAAAACACTAGTGTACTATGACTCCCCCACCCCCATGCATCCTAGGGGGTCATTCCATGGCAGTACATACAGAGCAACTCTGTTCTTTTAATAATCCATTGTATGGATTCACCATAATTTATTTAACCATTGTCCATTGCTTGTGTAGATTCCAAGTTTTTGCTATTACAAACAATGGTGCGGTGAAAATCCTTTACACAGGAAACATTCTTAGCTGTAGCACTAGTAGCTCGAAAGGTCTGTGCGTCTGCACCGTTGAGAGATATTGCCCAGTTACTTCCAAGGAGGTCGTAAGAGTACAAATCGTACTTCTGCCAGGACTATCTGAGGGCTGCTTTCAGCTTTTACTTTCATGTGGCTAAGTCATTTCAACCACTCATGACATACTTTGAGCCCAAACATACTCGTGATCTAATCTCTGCATTAATGTGCTCCCCTTCCCCACTTCCCGCCCCACAGGGGAGAAAAAACATTTGTAAAAGGTAATTCCTTTGAAAGGTTTGAAACCTCTGACACCTTTTTCATCTCCAGCATCAGGGTTAGAGTATAACAAATACATCCTGATACTGTCTAGAGGTGCTGAAGGAAACTGTCTACCTGTTCTCAAACTAAGCACCAACTAGATGAAAGGTTAAATCTACACTATTCTGATACTGAGATGTAAAGTTGCTATTCAAAGAAGCTATTGTACCCAACAACCATTTCCTAATTCTGCAGGCTAGCTGGGGACCCTGTGGTGAGGAGCCAGGCAAGGTCCCTGCTTGTGTTGCTGCTACACTCCAGAGGATGGGTGGGCACTCACAGAGAACTATGATTCAAACAGTGCCGCCAAGTGCCATCAAGACACACAGAAGGGAAGGGCACAACGTGATCAGACCTGCAGGCCGCCAATGAACGGGTTTGTGCAAGTATCAGGGCGTCAGGGAAAACCACTGCCTACAACCTCGGAGGTTCAGGTGTGGAGGCAGGAAGGGCAACGCCCACAGGCAGGTGTGAACTGGGCTTGTTTGAGCAACTAACATAAGGCTGGTGTTAACCAGCTACTAAAAGGCCTTATGTCTTTACACATTTATTGTGAGGAGAGAGCATGGTAACAGTACTTTTTATGATAGCATTTTCAGCCTGTCACCATGTGCTATAAGAGAGGGGGGTATTGAAGATGAGCCACATGGGCATGTCACCTGGAGAGTGAGTGCCCAGCTACATGGACAGACATGGGCATGTCTTCCTGGGCTCTTCATTGTACTGCCCTGTAGTAAGATCTGCCTTCACTTGGAGGCCAGCACTGGCCATGGGTAAATTATAAAGCACGTCCTTAAAGTGTTCTTCCTCAAAGCCTGTTTCAAGCCAATTATCTACACCTCAGGCTCAGCCAAAGTCATTGTTAAAACGTATTGCTGGAACGCCTGTCTCCCTCTGACACTGCTCATCAGTCACTGCAGGACAAAGCTGTGTGCTGAGATGACAGGAATCAAGGAGGCAGAGTTACTGCTGCTTATGGTGCAGAGTGCCCTTTCAGGCAGGTTTGCTTTGGTCACTACAGAGGTAATCGGGGCCATGGATTTACAGCCTGAGGTCACCAGGATGGCACTTTGTGAGTTAGTTAAGAGGGCTGCCTGAGGCCTCCCCCATCTTCTGCTGCTGGTTTCAGGTCCCAAGAGCTGTGATGTTTGTCAGGGGGCACTTTGTCAGCCTCGGAAAGGCCCCTATCTGGTCCAGCCCCTCTGCCTTCTAGTTGTGCTCTCAGACTCAGCAGACACTGGTAGGACCTGGCTGTCCACAGAGCCTGGGCCATGAACCAGAACCTAGCTAAAGCCACGCAGACCCTAACGAGAGCTTAGACTCTAGCCAGAGCATAGACCTCACAAACTTGGAATGTGCTCTCTCTGCAAAAAGGAAGCAGACCCCTCATGTAACTGTGACAGCTGTTCTCTAATACTCAGCCCCTCCCCTGAGTGCTATTAGCTGACCCCAGTGACCCATGAGACAGAACCCAGGCCAAGGATAACAAGGAATGTGTCCCAAATGTCTTCCCAGACACTTCACGATCTTCTCGTTTGTCCTACTCACAGCGGGTCTGATTTTGGTTTAAAACAAAGCAGCCCCATGAGATGAATGCTGCAGGGAGGGGAGATCCTGACCCAGAGGCTGGCCAAGAACTCCAGGGCATGATGTCTGGCCTGTTGGCAAGCTCACAGCTCTGGCCCAGCAGGGACGCCAACTGCATGCATCCTGAGGAAACCTCATTCTTCCCGATACACACATTTCGTAACAATAACTTAAGCATGTCCCCCACTTCTTTTTTAAACTCGGGGAAGCCTGTGGGCTTGGCATAACACAACCACACTCTGTCTGGGCACACAGAAGGGCAGGGTCCTGGAACCTCCTGCTGGCTTCTGAAAGGCCTTGGGACATCTCCCCAGCCTGGAAGGCCTGCTGGTAAGGCACACTAATGTCCTAATCACTCTCAAAGGCACCACCTACTCTGTGGGTTATCTGCAGCAAATGGAATTCTCCAGACTGGCTGCTGCTACCTAATTCAAAATGTTAAAGGAATGGAAACTATTTTATTTGTATTAAGCCTCCGGATGAAAGAGAAGAAAAAGATATTTATTGATACCTCCCTGCACTAAAACCAAACCAAATGAAAGTCTTTAGAAACACAATTCAACATAAGTGCCCCCACTTTTAAAAATAGTTGGTGGCTAGGGATGGTGGGATTTCTCAACAGGTTGAGTGCTTGCCTTGCAATCATGAGATCTGAGGATTGAATCCTGGCTCCGGCCTACGCAGGGAAGATTCTCGCTTCCCATGCAGTAGGCCCCCAGTTCAGTTCCCACCCTGCATGGCCCCCCATCCACCTGTGTGGACTGAAATCATGTTACAACTAATAATGTACAGCTATGGAGACTGCTTTGGGCACTCCCCCTTTCTCTCTCTCTCTTTCTCTGTCTGTCTCTCCTCTCTCACCTTCTCTCAAACAATAAATCTAAAAAAAGAAAAATTGGTTCTTTTGAATTAGTCATGCCATACCTCCCTCTGTAACACAGAGAGGTGGCCTGCAGTAACCTCAGAATCCTCTTCCCTACCACCTTTGCACAAATATCCAAATAATCTCCTAACTCCTCAAAAAGTTGTTCCTTAGGAAGTAGGTCTATGAGCATCTCAACAAAATAATGGACTTTAACTGAGCCTAGTGTAATTTACAGTTAAACTGCTGCCCCTTCTTCCTCTGCCATCGACAGCCACTTGCTTTTTGGCAATTTCTTACTTTAGCTTCACCAAGGCCTTTTGAAATCCACAAATGACCGTGGTCTAGGGGCTGCTAGTGGAGATGTGCATGGCTCAGCACATGGAATGCCATTTCAAATGCTGTCGCTCCCACCCAGCTCGGGGAGCAGCCACCCCGTCCAGCAGGCCTCACGGGTTAACCAACCAATGGCCATGGTTAGTCCCACATGAGGTTTTGGTTTTTTAAGTCACTACACATCAGCTCTCCTAATCACACACATCAGAAAACAAAAAACGAACATGATGCTCCTCTGGCTGCAATGAATAGCACGTTTGCCTGACATGTCTCCATGACGTATGGTCCAACTCTGTTGATGTGTGCAAGGCTTATGCAGAATGAATCGCAACCTCAAGCTGCGCTTCCTGCATGTGATTCAGATGCCAGACCCCTGGGGGACAGGGCAGGAGAAGGCCCATGTTTGGTCTGGTCCATGTTCACTCATTTCCAGTGGATCAAGTCAATCCTCGGCCTTCCCTTTAAGGTCCACCAAAGGCTGGCGCCAGCCATCTTTCCAGACTGGTGTCTGAAGCCTCTTGCCCAGACACTGGCCCCGGCCTGCCAGCTCCTCTCCCAACAAGCATGCCTTGTGCTCTCCCACAGCCTCTTGAAGTTTTAGCCAGTTGTATCTTTATCCAAAATGGCCCTCCCACCTATCAGTGCCTACGAAAGGGCTGTGCCCCTTCAGAGCTAGCCCACACCCTGGCCCTCCACGAAGTCTCCCGGACCTCTGCACCATCACTGCGCTCCCTCCTCTGATGCCCCTGGCGCCAGCGGCTGCTGTCGCTCTGAGAGCTACCATACACTATCTGAACGGTGTGTGTGTCTCACCTGTCCACAGTGTAGGGCCCATGGAATGCACTCTTACTGAGGGGGTACACAAGATCGTCCACATACTGGTTGTGACTCAAATGAGCACTAGGACATTATAAGGAGTGATTGCTATTTAGGTCCTTAATATAAGGCCCCTGTTTTCAATTCTGGTGGAATGATCTTGAATGGTGCATAAGGATTAAACTCATGAGCTTTCATTTTACCTACTACACTACTACGCTTGCTGGCTGGCATGTCAAGTGGCCAGGAACAAAAGGCAGTATGGGCAAGTGAAGAGCCCAAGTAACTAACACTCACATGGATGGTCATTCAGCTATAAAGGCCTTTGTCTTAAAATAAACAAACAAACAAACACAGGTGGCCAAGCTCTGGGGTCAAAGGGGCTGTCTGCTCTCTGGGCTACTTTCTGAGTGCCCACATTTGCAGGACTGTTTTATACTTCGAGTCCCCCGATGCTTATTTCTCAGTGGTGGCTCAATTAATATTTGCTGGACAAATGAATTCCTCTTTATTCAGAGTCCATACAGACATAGGTACCTTCATATAAGTGCAATGTAACTGGAGAAATAAAAGTTCATTGACACAGAGAACAAGTCCTGCCCACACTTCTTCAGAGGATGATGGGGGTTATCCAAGCCATGACGTTGACACTGTCTGATCCCATCAACAATGAGCCACAGAAATGGAATGGAAGCCAGCAGGAGAAAGAAAATATCCAGGGTGTTGAAAACCATTACATCTGCCTCTCTCCACTGTAGTGCTCGGAACCATTTCCCGATCTTGAATATAGGGCATTAAAAAAAAGCGATGACGTACGATGACAGCTGGGGATTTTCAGGAGGCCTTGGCTTTCACCCTGGACAGCAGCACCTCATTCTTGCGGCCCTCCTGAAGGGGAAGCAGAGAGAGTGTGTGCAGAGGTGTGGCTACAGCTGCACCATGTGAGGCCCACATAGCTTTCTTGTCCTTCCCACATTTCCACAGGAGACAGCGTCTGACCAACTAAGCAGGCTTCCCAGCATGCTGCCATCAGCACAGTGAACCTTCCTGGCAACATGCATACTTCCCAAGCCAAAATAACTTTCTGCACTGTCAGACTGAGAATAGATCAGGAACGGTCCTTCCACAAGACTTTCTGAAGCCTCTAAGGCCTTCAAGGGGACAGAAGCAGAAGGCAGACATGTAGGTGCCAAACCTGGCTGACTGTGGTGAGGAAGGAGGGAGGGGAGAGACTAAGCAGCACCGCAGGCAGAGCAGCAGACAAGCTCTCCCTCTGATAACAGTGAGGAGCATCGCCTTTCAGAAAGGTCACAGAAGACACGAGAGATAAGCATGAAGGGACACCTCCCCCTGAAGAAAGAGCTGTGTGGGGTCTACTACTGTATGTGCTGAGGGATATTACTGAGGGAGATCACTGGCCCAATCCCCTACCTGCGGAACTGACACCCAGTGATGCGAGGTCACCTCTGCCTCATTTTGTATTCCCTTCTGCAGACATCTTCAAAGGCTTCTGGGTCCCCTTGCCCCCTTGTTCCTATTGGCCTTGACAGCTCAGGATACTTCCATCTGCTCGCAAAAATCTCCACCCCTTACCTGGTGATATCACATGGAGCCCTGAGAAGCAAGTGTGGTTAGTGGGAAGAGCCAGAGAGGCTGAGCGCAAGGGCCCAGGCGTCAGTACAGCCAGGCCGCCAGCAGCCACACTTCCCTGGAGATCCACTGAATGTGGAAGAAAAACCTCTTCTCACCCTTGACCTCTTGGTATCTAAGACCCCTGGCGGCAATGTTCCATCTGCCTGGGTCCCGCTAAGTGCTCTCAGCTTTCCGGAGGCCCTCTGCTCTTTCTGGCAGCGTCATGGCTCATGGATGCAATGACCTGTAAGGCTTTTACTTATCTTCCACTCGGAACCGGAAATACACAGGCTCTTGGGCTGGGGAAGGCTAAATTCTTCTATAAGAAGCAAGGTGCTCTGACACCGTTTGAGCACACGTTTTTAGAGGAGGAAGCACTTAATTTTTCCTGGCTGGGGGTGGGGTGGGGAGAAAAAAGGTGAAGTTAAGTGACATTTCTTCTATCAGAAAAGTTAAGAAAAAATGTTTCCTTTAAAAAATGATTTAATGAGATTTGCTTGGGAGAAAAACAATCTCCAGCCACTGGCCCCCTCCCAAAAGTGGGGAGGGGTAGAGATGGAACAAGAACAGGCAGATAGTCATACTGTTATAGTACTTTCTTTACTGCTGTATATTTTTTTAAATCCCCACAAGAGATAAAACAGTAAGATAAGTAAACTAGCTTCAACTGGCATCCACCTCACCTTTTAAACAAGGCAAAAGTGACTTAGAAGCATCAAAATGCTCCTGTGGTGAAGAGTCCCCAGCAGAGAGAATTCTGTGTGTCACACCACATGAGATGATGCTGGAATTTTTCAGTAAAGATATTGTAGGCTGTCACCTGGTACGTAAACATTGATTAAACTCCATGCAATCTATTAGAAGCCTTTTGGGAGACTGCAGAATAACTGTTTGTTCAAAGCAAATACAGAAAGGGTCCTTTAGGCATTTCTTTCAGGAAGAAAAGGGAACATGTCTCCTTGCTTTTGTTTCTTTCCTGTTGAAGACCATATATGCTAGACATAGCATTTCAGCTCACTCAAGATTATGTATGCAATGCCAGCTTCATAAAAATGTATGGTTTACATTCATCAGTGATAGGCTAGAATTTACACTGTGGTTTGGTGCCTTGTGAGAGATGGTGGTATAGAGACACAATTACTTAATGTAATACTGCAATTAAGGGAATTTCAGAGTATATGTTGTTTCCTGGCGGACTTGTTAGTAATAAACTCTCTCAGGGCCAGCCAGTGAGTGGAATTTTAGATAACCCAAGTCTCTAATCACAAAGGCTCACAGGAGGCCATGAGTCAAGATGAGGGCATGGTTTTGTGCCTACACAGAGCCTAGGGAGCATCACTGGGACTCAGTTAATGTGGAGCAAGCCAAAGTCGAGAAAGGAAACTATGAAAGTGGCCAAGACCATGTCCTGTCAACAAGACTGTGCTATGCGTGAAGATAACTAGTGTCCAGCACAAGGGCTAGGGCCCAGCATGTGGCGGAAATTCAGAACTTGGGACAAGACCAAGCAGGTATGAAAGAGGCAGGTAAAGAAGGCAACACAGAGAGGGTCTGGGAGAAGGTTCCACCCAGGAACGAAAGCCCACCTTTTCACACTGTCCTTCTATCACAAATGAGATCTTACTTGGAACTACAACATGAAAACCAGCAGAATTACTCTGGCTGAGGGTATGGGGTGGGGACTGGGGGTTAGCCAACAAGCTGCCACTACCATTTCCTCAACACCTGTGGTGTCCCCAACACACCCCAGAGGAGCTTGTGAAAAAAGTTTAAGGTTTCAGAATACTTACACATGGTTGCTAATTTAACATTTTTGCCAATTAAAGTATTAACAAAAATAAAGGATTATGCATTATCAGCATTATTTTTATACCAGGAAGGCAATTTTGTCATCAGAAAGGACACACTATTTTTTAAAAAGGTGAGTCCTTTTCATGAAGTACATTTAACTGTCTGAAGAACAGATTACATTGCACTTCTCTTTTCTTCTAACTTGCTTGGGACTGGGGTACATGCAAGCACCTGGGCCCAGAGTGTCCCCAATTCAGAGGGAAGCACCCTCAGTTTTAAGTGTGACAGTTGTGCCTGAGGTAGGAAGACAGAAATCTTGTTGCTTAACACATTTGAAGGGCCCATTCCCTTTAGAGGTCACCCTAAGCCTTCATCCTGAGAGCACAGTGCATGAATAGTTTTCCATTTCACTATTTGCTTTGATTTTGACAGCTAATACTTATCCTCCCCAACTTAATTTGCTTTTTGTTTCTGCTGTCAAAAGGGCAGTGCTGGCGTGCCCAAGCAACATTTGAAATGTAATTCTTCTCCTCGGGGCCTTTTCTCTTTGTGAGTTATTTGCATTAAAGGGAAAAAAGAGCTCCAGTGGGGAGCAGCAGGCCTGCTGGTTCCCTGCCAGCTCACTCACTGGCCCGTCCCAAACTTCAGCCCCAGCTCCTAGGCCCTGAGCACAGTGTCCATTCACTCTTCCATGAGGCCCGACCTTAAGGCCTTCACAGCTGCTCCCTGGCTGAAGGACTCTTGCTCTGCCCATGGCCACATTCTTCCAAACTGAGAGACCATCCCTGACCACACCAGGTATATCAGTCCTCCCATGGCAAAGACTGACATTACTCCTTATTTATTACTACTTTACTAGGGGTTTTTTGTTTCTGTTTCCTCACCTGTTATCTCTCTTCTACCACAAAGTAAGCTCCTTGACACAGTGACTGGGTCTGTTTTATAACCCAATATATCCCCAGGGGCACAGTAGGAGCTGGAAGAACATTTATTGAAAAGATGAAAGATTTTGAAATACTCATGGGTTGTAGTTACTAAAAGTTAAATTATAAGAAGAAGGAGGGGAAGCTGGAATGGCTCAGTGGGTTAAGCGCTCGCTTTGCAGCCTTGGAGCCCGAGGATCGAATCCCGGCCCATGTGGACCCATATGCTGAACTGGGGTGTGCCCCCAGTTCAGTTCTTGCTGGGGCCTATGTGGGAGGCTCCCAGCCCAGGTCCTGCCCTATGGAGCCCTACGCCCACCTGTGGAGTGAAACTATATGGAAAACTAATGCTGTCAACTCTGGAGACTGCTCTGGAGCCTGCCCTTTCTCTCTGTCTCTCTCTGTCAAAAAACAATAAAAACAAACAAACAAACAAACAAAAAGGAAGGAGAAGCAGCAAAGGAAAAGATGAGGAAGGAGGAGAGTAGGAAGGGAAGGGGGGAAGTCAGTCTTAAAAAATATATAGGAACAAAATTATTGGTACAGAAAGTTTATATTTTTTTGTTCTATAGACCAAACACTAGGATCCAACCTACCACAGTGCCTCTATATTTTTAGCAATCTCTAAGCTCACTTAAACCCACATGGATTTGGGTAAGAATGGGGAAATTTCTGAAAAGAAACGGCTGAGATCTGGGCAAGTGACAAAATAGTCTCTTTTCTGGAAGATCGCTTAATAAAATGGCAAACACTTCTCTTTCTGGAACAATGGAGAGTAACCCTGCCTAAATGCAGGGAGAAAAGACCGAGACAAATGAAATTCAGTGAGTGATGAGTGTTTCGTGCGCCAGAGACAGTGCTAGATGCTTTCATCTCTCATCTGACCCAACAGAACCCACCAATGAGGAACCTGAAGCTTGGAGGGATTAGGGCACCTCCCATGTGTATAACTGTTAAGCGGTAAAGGTAGGATTCCCACTGGAACCTGGCACCCTTCACTCTCTTCCTGTGCAGCTTCTTAAGGCCCCTCCCCATCCTAAGACTGAAGGGAGGGAAAGTTCCAAATCTGAATCCAAAACAAATATTGTTTTTAAGAGGCCCTTGATGTGGGCTGATGATTCCATCATACAAGTTTAATGAGCTTACTAAGTGTCAGGAAAATAAAAATTAAGATATGATATCTCTTAGAGCCTCAAGATAGCCTAAGAACAACCCAATCTTGTGCTGCCTAGATGCCACACTTTACTGTCAGATCACACTGCTAACCTGCCATTTCCCATTATAGATCAGAGGGAAACCAAAAAACGCTCTGGGTCTTAAAGGCTCAGCTGGAGGTGAACATAAATCTCACTTTCACCTGACATGCCCAGCCCAATCTTCCTCTTACCTCCTTGAACTCTTTCACAGTCTTAAAGTACAGCCTCTGTTTTTCCAACAGTTCCAAGTACTGGTCATTCAACTGGTCTCTTCTCATTTTGTTCTCTTGCTTCTTCTTTTCCATCTGTTGAAACATTTTGGGAAATGATAATGAAAAGACATCTTCTGCCTAAGGGCTGTTAACAACATCCAAAAGGCAACTATTACCAGAATTTTCCTTCTTTATATCATTTTTTTTTTAAGTTTTATTTATTTATTTATTTATTTATTTGACAGAGAGAGAGAGAGAGAGAGAGAGAGAGAGAGAGAGAGAGAGAGAGAAAACTGAACTGGGGACTTCCAGTTCGGCATATGGGTCTGCATGGGCCGGGGCCGGGGCTGGAATTCAATCCTCAGTCCCCGGCGCTGCAAAGTGAGCGCTTAACCTACTGAGCCATCCCGGCTTCCCCATCTTTATATCATTTTTGAGGTTGGTTTATTTATTTGCATGATAATGCATAGAGGCTGTATAATTTACTTAGCATGTCTCCTATCATTGGGCATTAACTATTTCTTTTTTGTTTTGTTTTGTTTTTTGCCTTTGGTGACTATAACCAATTTGAAAATCAGTGGGTTAATGGTTCCCAACCAAGGGCTATTTTGCCTCACATAGAACATCTGGCAATGTCTACAGCAGGAATGTCCAGCCCAAGGATCAGGATGGCTTTGAATGTGGCCCATCACAAATTCTTAAAACATTATGAGATTTTTTTTGCAACCTGTTTTTATTTTAAGCTCATCAACTATTGAGCTATCATTAATATTAATGCATTTTATGTGTGGCCCAAGATAATTCATCTTCCAATGTGGCTCAAGGAAGCCAAAAGATTAGACACTGCTCTTCTAGAGACAATTTAGATCAGGGCTGGGCAAGACATTGATCACGGTCCACTGGGTGACCACCAAGCAATTTTGGGGTGCCTATTTAAATTAACAAAAAAAGTGTCATAGCAGATGCCACGTTATGCCAGGGTCTTGTAGCTAAGCAGCTAAACATAAAAGAAACACATTTTTCATACACACACATACAGCTGCTACAAGGGAGAATTGGCTTTTCACATCGAGGCAGTTGTATGTACCTGATTAAGTGTGAGTAAACAGCCAGTGGACTGTGACATTTGAGAAAATTAGAAGTAGCCCTTGCCCTGAAAAAGTCTTTCCAGGCCTGGTTTAGACTTCTGCAACGATGAGGAGGGGTTCCTACTGATATCTACTGGTAGGAGCCAGGGATGCTACTAAACATCATACAATGCACAGGACAGCCCCCATACAACAAGGAATTACCCAGCAATGAGGTGCCAATAGCATGAAGCATGGGGAAGGATGGAGAGAAACAGAGGTCAGGCTATTTCCTTCCCTAGGAAGGTATCATCCAGTGAAGAGGAAAGGGAAAGCAAAAGGAAAACAACCCAGTAAATTCCTGTTGTTCTTTACTCTAAGCAAGAGTTGCTCCACAAGGAGAATGGCAGGGTAAATAGTTTTGGCACATTGAGATTTGAGTTGTGACAGGCTCACCATCAGCCAGGTTCTCTGTCCTCTACCTACCTCACACCCCCAATCATCAAGAAGGGGCTCCATTCGCTCACTGCAAGAGAACCTGTCCTACCTTGGGTAAGCGTCCATGCACAAGGCAAGTGCTACTTCACATGTGCTCTCATTTTTGTGGATGAAAAGTCTTCACTGGTGACACATTTTTTTCACTTCTTTGACATTTTCCTTAAGTCAGTAATGGGAGAGATCAATATTTTCCTTCAGGGACAGGGATATGGAAAGCTTCTGCCCTTAGCACATCTCTTAGGAGATGAAATTACAGGTGGCCTGAATGTTTGTCTTCTGTGAATGTGTTTTTACAATGACATGTCTTACATGTGTTTACATTCTGGTCCGGGGGTGGCGAACCTATGGCATGTGTGCCCAAAGTGGCACGCGGAGCAATTATTTCGGCACGCGGAACTGTCAATACCATTTAAAAAATTATTGTTTATGCTCTTATAGACATAAAAATAATCGATACCTCTATCTCACTCGATGGGTTGGCACGCGAATCGAGCGAGTATACTCTTATTTCATAAACTTTGGCACTCAATCGCCAAACGTTTGCCACCCCTGCTCTAGTCACTCACTAGACCACTATGCCACAGGTCAGGAGAGGAGATACCCTAAGTTTCCAGAAGGTTTGGCTGCCATGCCTCAGGATAACTTTGGTGTGATATAGTTTTTAAACAGGGCTGAAAGCAAGAGATATCTGGAAGTAGTGAGGATTCCTCTGGTTGTGGTAGCAGGAAACTGCAGCCTGGGTCCAGCTTTCAGTCAGTGAGTCTGCTTCACTACTGACAAAACGGTCCACGTGTAGAGCCACAAAACAAGGAAAACCCAATGCTGCCCCCAGACTGGATTTTCTGCAAATCTATCTCTAGAGCTCCCACACCCCTTTTCAGTTCTTCTATTTTCTATTCTGACTTCTGAGGCATTCAGTATCCTCTTACTTTAGCAGAACTGAGTTCAGCAATTATTTGCATTTTTTATAGGAAGTTCCTGAACATTACAATGCTGTCAAGATCTTAAGTAATGAATCTCTGATGGCAGAATGTCAGGGACCAAAGATACAGCGAGGAAGTGATTCTGGGCAAGAGAAGAGGGCTTCCAGTGAAAGCTGGTCTCCTCACCTGTAAAGAGGGTAGAGAGCCCTCACTTAAAAGGGCTTTAGGAGGATCAGCAGAGTGCTGGGCTCACAGTAGGTGTTCAATCCATGGGAGTTGCTGCTAAGAGCTGCCTCAGGACCAGCAGTGCAGGCAGCCCCAAAGCTGGCCCTGCCATTGCAAAGACATTGAAGCTGTGGCTTCAGAACTGACAGCACAGCCAGAATAGCCAGAAGAAGCCTGTTCTTCCCAAGGTCTTCTCTACCATCAGTATGAAACCCAGGCCCCATTATACAAAAGAAGACATCTGACCTTCATTCTACTTTGCTTAATTCCTTCTACGATCTGCTCCATCTGACGTAAAAACTGGTCCCGGCCAGCAGGGGAAGCCATGGCTCTGAAAGAAAAATCAGTGGAGACATGACCAGCACACAGGACTCTGAACAAGGAAGAAGCGCCCAGGAGTCAGCCTTATACCCACATGATGCCCATGAGGCAACCAGGCCTTTGAAGGCATGGTGGCATCATGGGGAGCCCCGGGATCCCAGAAAGTTAGGAATTCTAAACTCTGAGGAAGGCATAAAAATTAGCCTGGTTTTAATAATTGAATATTAATATTTTTTCCCTTAAATAATATAATATGTATTTTCATAAAGTAAAACAAAATGTCACTAAATTAACAAAAATATGTTTTTACTTTGAATGATAGCAAGTACTGCTTAAGAAATGAATTCCATTTAGTTCTTAACAATCTGAGGATTTGGAGATACTGCTCAAGACTGGAGACAGAATCTGAGACTTTCTTAAGACCAAGGCTGGGAAGCCCACTCCTGTGTCTAGAAGCAGCAGCTAAAGAGGCAGATTCCCTGATGTCCTGAAACACTCCCCTTTACCTCCAGTTCTACAGAGGGAGTGAAACCAGAGAGGTCAGAGTACATGGATATAAGAACTAAGAATTCTTCCAAAGAACAACTAAAAGAAGAACTCATCACAAAATTACTCAATCTGCAACTCTCTCAATTTCAGGAAATAAAGATGGAGGTACCATTTTTAGACATGTCATACAGTTCTAAGTCACTAACTGAATCTAATGAGGGAGCTCTGAGTGTTTTGTTGTTTTTAATTAGAAATGAAGCTTAAAATCTAGAACTTATAATCCATTCAAATCTTAGTCACTGATATCCTGCCAAGGGACAGCAGAGATTTATACTAGAAGAAAAGGAGAACAGGCCCTGGAGCTGCCTAGATGGTGTGTGGGCCAATGGGCATGCTTGAGGGCTGCTGTGATGTGGGTACCAGTGGGCCTTGTCATCCAATTGTTGGAGAAAAAATTCATATCTGAATAAAGTAGTTTAGAGGATACACATTAACTTAATCCTTTTAGTGCGATGGGCCGATATATTGGCTCATACGTAGACCATTAAATTACCCTTCGCATTTCTCGCTAGTACCACTAGCAGAAGGTAGCACTAAGAGGGTTAAAAATAAAAGTACTACAAAAAAATTTTTTTATCAATTATTTCTTTAGTTTTTTTTTTAAAGATTTGTTTTATTGTTTGAGAAAAGAGGGGAGAGAGAGAAGAGGGGAGGGCCCAGAGCAGTCTCCTGATCATTAGTTGTGACATGGTTTCATTCCACACAGATAGATGCGGGGCTTTGCAGGGCAGAAACCAAAGCCTTCTACATGGAAAGTAAAAACCTTCACCATCAAGCCATCCCAGCAGTTACCAGTTAGTTGCACTGCAGTCCAGCATATGGGTTTGCACCTGCCAGGGTAGGAATTAAACACTAGACCTCACGGTTGTGAGGCAAGTGCTCAACCTGCTGAATTGTCCTGGCACCCCCAGATTATTTCATTATTTAAATTTTAAAATATCTATCTATGTCCTCAAGAACAAATGGCATTAACCTAATCTTAACAAGACAAAAGTCATACACAAAATGATTATAGTATTATAGTTAGCCATAGTCAACTTATTTGAAAGTTAATTTTTTCCTAAGATACTCATTTTAAAAATTTACTGTAATATCAATGTGTTTTTGCAAGAACTCAAGGGTCATGTAAACCAAGACATTTGTTCAGAGCAGCAGGGGTGAAAGCATCAGAAATCGCATACCCAGCACCAAGTCTAGCTCAGTCACATTACTACAATACAAAGGTGACTGAACAGAAAGTGCAGGGCATACCATGGGACAGGGAGGACTGATAGCGTGACGGTACTTACTGTGAGAAGTTCTCATGAATTGAGTTCAGCAGGCTAATCTGAGGAACAAAAAGAAAAAAAGAAAAACTATAAGCAAAAAGTTGAAAGATGCTTATGCTGTTTCAACCACTCTGCACGGCGCTTCTGAGAGAGCACACCCTTTTATGGAGATGAAAGTAAGAAAAAAGGAGCGACGTGTTCTTAGAGGCATAGTTTTTCCCAGAGAATCTATCTTGGCACCCATGGCCCTAGAAATGCAGGAAGAGGGCTCCTTGAAGGTACCTAAATCCCAGCGGAGAAGACACTAAGCCAACACTAACCATACCCCTTTCTACTTGCAAATGTTGCACTTTATTTTCAGGCTATCAGCTTAGCAGGGGGTCAGTTGGGTTAGGGAGTGAGAACACTGCCCACCCTATTCCTTCCCATAAAATTTTTTTGCCAGTGTGGTCAGTTGCTGGGCAGCTCTGAGAGCCTCTACTAATGCATCATTCAAGACTTCCATTCCGATGGAAACTGCTTTAACATGCACAGCAGGTCCCTTTATCTGCTCCAATGATACAGTCCAAGGCAGGGCTCTGAGCTCGGAGCAACTAGAAACCTAGTTCCTCTTTCAGGCTGTGCCACTAACTCAACTTATGAGCTCAGCACTTAGCATTTATTATACTTGGACCTAAGGTTCACACTCTGTAACATGGAAATGATATTCTTGTTCTTATGACCCCATTGGGATCTTTTAAAGCTAAAACATCACAGGCATAAATAGATATGGAATAAATGCATAATTTATTTAACCCATTTCCTGTTTGCTCTGAGAATATTCAGCAGCTTTGCTTGCAGCTTGCAGTATTTACCCCAAGATAAGTAGCAGATTACTGTCCTAACATTACCCCCAAAGTTTGCCACACGAAAGAAATGTCTAAATACTGATCACCATACACATTTCTGTTACATTAGGATTAGAGACAAGAACAGTTTTTAAACTTTATTTTGACACTGAAAACCAGTCAGATTTGCTTTAACCTCAGAGTGTTTATGTAAAATTAAATGAACGTAACAGCTGAACTGCACTATATTTTGAACAGAAAAGTGGGTAAAGGCGAAGTTCTAAATGTGTTAATATGGGACAGAACTAGAAAGCCCTACTCCCCTGCATACATCTAGTTTTTAAATAAATGCAACAACTTCAGACACTGCTGATGACAGAAAATCAGTGGGTTCAAGAGTTTCTCAGAAAGGGCTGGCCTATCCCTAAGTTAGGGTTGGGAAGACTTTCCAGTCCCAGGTAGGAAGACTCCAAGGCCAGGACATATAGCAGAGCTATCCCCCAGGTCTGACTTAAATCTCACCAAATACACTCAATTTATCAAACATTTATCAAATGCCTGTTACATGCTCACCACTGTGTGAGGCCCTGCACAAAGAAAAAACAGAATTCCACCCCTCCTCAAGGAGTGTCTTCTAGGAGGAGTGAGATTTACCTGGTTTGATTAACAAAAGGCAATAGAGGTGACAAATACTACAGATGCCTATAATATCGTTCTTATTAAAGTGGTAATTAGTGCAGATCTCAAGGTAAGAAAATGAAAACAAATTCTATCGACCTCAAGGTGAGGGGGTAGGCAGGAACTAACATGTATTGAGAACCACCATGTACAAAGAACGTCTGATTTTTCTCATTCTGTCTCCATCATAATGACATAAAGCAGATGTATCCCCATTTTCCTAGTGAGGAAAATAAGGCTGGGCTAAGACCCAAACCTGTCTGACTCGACAGCTCATGCCCTCTGCCTTCACTGCTACCGAGAAGACCAGTATTGTTCTTCTTTTAAACATAGCTGGCCATCCTGCCTCAATCATTTGTCACTCACCTTGGGGGATCACTGAATCATGAATGCAATTAACCAGAGTCAGAGTAATACAGAGGGGTTGGTCAGCACTGTGTCAACACTTTTTCACTCTTGTTTTGAATTTTACAATCCTTTTAGTTCATGCCTGTCTGCCATTGATAATTAAACAGATTTCCCCAACTAAACTATGACAGGCCTACCATCCCTAGTTCGTTTGGCTGGTTCCTTCCCTTCTCCAGGACCCGCTCCATATTCACTTCCTGAGCTTTCGCTATGCTTCTCTTAATGATGGCATTTTTCCCGGGGCACTAGGAAACAGCTGTCTACCAGTCTCACTTCACCCCAGACAGCGTGAGCCCCCACAGAAACCTGCATGTTCTGACTCTGTCCCAGCATTTCTCCAGCTTAAACTGAATGCATCCCAGACACCGAGTTCATCAGAACTTCCTGGGGTCAACAACACAAGTAGCTGCTCATCTGATTAAGTCTTTTCTTTTTATAAAGCAACCTTGTCCAATGGGTGACCCGCAGGCCACATGCAGCCCAGGATGGCTTTAAATGTGGCCCAACACAAATTGGTAAACTTTCTTAAAACATTATACTATTTTTACAGTTTATGTTTTTTTTTAGCTCATCAGGTATCCTTAGTGTACTTTATGTGTGGCCCAAGACTATGCTTCTTTCAATGTGGCCCAGGGAAGCCAAAAGATTGGATACCCCTGTTGTAAATGCTCTTACCTCTTTTTCCAAATAAACCTTTTTATCGTCCAGGGTATTATATAAAGTGAAAAACTGCTTGGTTTCTTTGTGTACTGCTGAAACTGTAAATGCAAAGAAATCAGCACATCAATAAGATGTATCAATATGACCCTAAGCACCTGCCCCCCCCTGAAATCCCCACCCCCATCCCCTTGCCAGGGCTAGAACTCTAGGTAAAAGCCCTGCAGGGCACAAAAGCCTGTGTAGAGCTGCTGCAGGTGGATGGCAAGTAGTCAGGCCTGGCTAGTCAGGCCAAGAAGAGGGGTTCTAGGCACCTCCCTGTCAGGTGTGGGACAAGGGAGTTTCTCAGAAGTCCTTCAGGTGAGGCGTCCTGGGAGGAAGGTGGTAAGGATGAGGAAGTTGCCATGCTACCTCTTCCTGCTTGTATGGCTTTCTCCCTTCCAACACCTCCCAGGAGTGGGAGCCACAGCCTGTTCACTTTTCTAACTCCCAAGCTTAGGACAGGCCTATTCAGTGGACCCTCCAAATACCTCCTAGATGAATGAAATGCCTGCCCAAGGGCAGAAGGCATGCCTAATGAATGTGAATTCTCTTCCTACTCCTGTGGATATGACTCTGGGGACACTTATTTACCAGGGCTCCTATCATCTTTACCTATGAAGTGACTCTACATCTTGGTCCACTTCCCTTCTTCAGTTTTCCCTAAAGAAAGACTTAGGAGCAAATGGTCAAATCCCAAGATTGTGAGTACCGGTATGCCATATTCACCAGACAACAAGGTCACTGAGGTGAAGGGTTCCCACCCAAACTCACAACTTCTGCTCGGTGGCTGGGTGGCTGGGCATTGCTATGTAGCTCTGAGCCTATGTGACTTCCACACAGCTCTAAATTTCCATAATGCACAGCCTCCCAGAAAGAGAGAAAGAGAGAAAGAGAAAATAATTTCCAAACCTGTGGTTCATAGTCAAGACTTCAAACCTGAGCTTCAACACAGCTACAGATAAAGATCCAGATGCCTAATGACTGTCAGGCTCCAGCCAAGACTATAGTGGGGTTTGGTTTTCCTTGGGCTCTGCCTCACTGAAAAAGGCTCCCTCCGGAGCAGCACAAGTGGGGGAGGTAGAGCAGGCCTGGGCAAATTTAGTTTTCTTGGCAACTCCCATTAACATTTAAATCTGCTTCTTTAACCCAATCATGGAACTTTTAACTGCAACACCCAGTGATATCTGTGTCTTCCTCCAGCAGTGAAGCTAAAAGACGATTGGCAGTTAGGGAGATTTGCTGAACGTATCTGGTAACAGAAATTAATAATCTGGATACAAGGATTTTGATGCAATAGTTAAAAATGTTTCCAACATCAACATGTCTAATTTGTGTGAAAATCACACACAAACTACTCTTTCTATATAAAGTAGTACTGGGGAAGCCAGGATGGTTCAGCAGGTTAAGTGCTTGCTTTGCAGCCCTGGGGACTGAAGATCAAATCCCAATCTGTCTGTGCAGACCCATATGTTGAACTGGGGTGTGCCTCCCATGGGGGAGGCCCCCAGTTCAGTTCCCGCCCTGTGTGGCTCCCGCCCACCTGTGTGGAATGAAACCATGTTGAAAACTGATGACATACAACTATGGAGACTACTCTGGGCCCTCTCTCTTCTCTCTGTCTCTCTATGTCTCTGTCAAAAACAAAATAAATCCTTAAAAAAAAATTATTGCTAGAAGTTTTAGGACATTGGTACTTAATCCTGGCTGAAAAGGAAACTACCTGGGGAGCTTTTAAATAGGCTGACCACATTTCCTTGAGAAAAATGGGATACTGGGATGATAAAAGGGGATGGGGTTATGTAACATTCCATATTCATGAAAAAGCAAGATGATAACAAAAGTTTTATTACATGAACATATTGAGCTAACAACTTCTTCAGTGACAGACATCACATAAAAATTTAGGATGACATAAAGGGGACTGTATTTCATCATGATCACACTATGAAGTCATCTTATACAGTAAACTTCAGTCTTTCAACACTTCATCATAATAACTTCTCACACTCCATGACACAATTTTGTTGTACAACTAACATAGCCCTCATTGTCTCAACAATTAACCTAATTTTTTTAGGCTAGAAGAGACCTAAAAAACAATCTAAACTTACTGTAAAAGAACGTGAAAATGGGTGCAAACAACAAATGTATTGCATATAAAACCACACACACAAAAAAACCACTCACATGAGCAGTAAAAAATATCTGTATGGCATACCACACTGAATACTACTGCAGGACTGCAGTGGCCAGACTGCAAAAAATCATAAGCAAAAAAGGAATGAACACTCCAACTGCTACCATAAGCCAGTAAATGCTAATGTCCCACTGGAGAGTTCTGCTGTGATAATAAAAAATAGTTAACAGCCCGCTGAACTGAAATATGAGTGTGAAAAGTCTGAATCAAACTGAATGTAGGGCAGAAAGAATCTCTATGGGCGGAATGATGGTAGAAATAACAGTAATCACGGTCACTGCATCCCATCAGGTGGATGGGATGGAAGCAAAAAGCCAGGTGAGCACATTCAGTAGTTAACGTGCATCAAGACCCTCCTGGCTCCCCCCAACCTGAATGGAGCTTAGTGACCACCTCTTGACTTCCCTGCCACTGCAGACAAGCAAGGGGACTGTGTCTGATCATAGGTAGCTCGTGAAGCCTGGCCTTGACTGGAACTTCCTCTTTTGTCACTAGTTTTACTGCATGCACTGATTAGCGTAAAGCCTTATGATAAATAAAGAACCCACATTCACTTTTCTCAAAAAGTTAAAAATAAAATGGTACTAAATTGACATGTATATTAAAATAAGGGGACAATTGGGAAATGAAAACAAACAAACAAACAACAAACCAAACAGCACTGTCCTGTTTAAAAATAGTATGTGTGGTTAGCCTACTTCTAAAGTCCCATGACCAATTAAATGAGATTTTCTGAGGGAAGGACTGGGCAATTACAATGGTAGCCAAACTTGAAAATCACTGCCAGAAATAAACCAGTCAACTTTTGGCTTTCCTGCTCAGGAACACAACTGTCACCCTTACTCCACCCAGCTCAAGAACTGGGTGGGGAATGCAGGTATTTGATGCTAATTTTTAAAAAAATGATGTAGATATTTTGGTGCAACTGACTGAAAATGTCTTGGGTATAAACTGTCCTATCACAAAATGATTTAACATGTGAAGCTTACTATGTGAAAAACACAGATGCAAGGTATTATTACCTATCATTATCAAAAGCTTTAAGGTAGGCAGGGTAGAAA
Organism: Craseonycteris thonglongyai; assembly: GCA_004027555.1. Classification (NCBI taxonomy): domain Eukaryota; kingdom Metazoa; phylum Chordata; class Mammalia; order Chiroptera; family Craseonycteridae; genus Craseonycteris; species Craseonycteris thonglongyai. The sequence continues at coordinate 946 of PVKE010012437.1, read as the reverse complement.
ATCAAGAAAAAAGATTAACTTAAGGCAGAAACTATTTCCTGCTGAGAAACTGCAACTGTTGATGCCTGCCCCTAATCATGAGTCAAATGTGAGCACCATATAAATCCTGAACGTGGTTGGCTAAGACACATGAAAGGAGGCGTGGTTCTGGACTCAAGTGAGGACAGTGCTCTAGAGTGAACCAGGAAGGATGCTGGAGAGGCCAAGATCTCAAGGCAAAATCTGATATGGGTTTTAAAGAAGAGTCAAAGTTTGCCAAGCGGGAACTGTAGGCCAAAGGCAACTGGACTGGTGACCAGCTCACAGAATATGTCCTGAGAAAGGTGAGGCACTATGGGACTATAGGGAAAGCCACCAGTGATGCTGGCCTAGATGATGCAGGACTTTATCATCTGGGCTTAAGATTCTGAAGATTATTCAACAAGTGATGAGGAGTTGTTAAATATTAACATTTAAGTGTAAATGATCAAATTTCTGTTTGAGAAAAATCAGACAGAGTGCAGAGAAGGGGTAGACTCTGGGCAGTGGTGAGAAGGTGGCTACAGAAAGAAGTCCAGAAGAAATGCACTTGACCACTGTCAGAAACAGAGGTGGCAGAGTCACATGAATCAGAGTAGACTAAGGAGGCACTGTTAAGACAGTGACCAAGAGGAAAAGCAGGCCAGGGAGGCTGCGTTCAGGTTTGTACCTCTATACTGAGGTTTCCAGGGGCCACAAGAGTAGGAGCCTAGAAGAAGGGCTGACAGTCCAGGATCAGTTTAGAGAGGATATCTGAGTTGGGTCTTAAAGTATTTTGTCACACAGAGCAGAAAGGGTCCCAGACACAGATAACAGGAGGGGTCATGGCCTCAGTTGTCAAAGTGCATGGTGTGTTCAGAGGCAGTGTGTGGGCTTAGAGCAGGAAAGGGGTCCCAGGCAGCCATTCAGACTGGGGGGGTGGGGGGAG
>PVKE010012436.1:0-38353 GCA_004027555.1 Craseonycteris thonglongyai | reverse complement strand
TTCAGATGATTCATAAGGCTTTCAGGGAAGATGCAGTGAGTGCAGCTCAAATAAAAGTATGGCACAAATGCTTCAAAGGTGGTCAAGAATCTGTTGAAAAGGATCCATGTTCTGGAAGACCTGCAGCAAGTAGATAACCTGAGAATGTGGAACATGTATGGTATGTAATCAATAAAAATCAGTGATTGACAGTGTGAGAACTATTATAGAAGTTGATGTGGAGATTCCTGTGTCCAAGTGTTTGAAGCAGGATCTTGTCATGAAACTTGTCATGGCAAAATTCATTTCACGGCTTTCGTACTGCTGCCAAAGCAGAAGGAACATCATGCTACGGTTGTTAATGACTTGTTTCAAACTGCTACCAATGAACCAGATTTCCTAAAGATTATACCCAAGTAGGGGACTGAGGCATCATTGTCCTAGGTACAGATTTTCTTGTATCTTGTATCTTCAGTAAATGCCTCTATTTTTCATATTACATGGCTAGATACTTTCTGGGCCAATCTGGTTTTTTTGGATAACAGTCCTTTATCAGCTGCGTCTTTTGTAATTATTTTGTCCAATCTGGCTTATCTTCTCATTTTCTTGACATTGTCTTTTGCAGAACAGAAGTTTGTTAAAAAAAAAAAAAAAATTTTTTTTTAAATTTGTTGTATTGTTTGAGAGAAGGCGAGAGAGAGTGAGCGAGCGAGAGAGAGCGAGCGAGAGAGAGCGAGCGAGCAGAGGGGAGGGCCTAGAGCATTCTCCATAGTTGTTCATCATTTGTTGTGACATGGTTTCATTCCACACAGGTGGATATGGGGCCATGCGGAGAGAGAACTGAACCAGGGACCTCCCCTCCCCACATGGGAGGGGAGAACCTTCACAGTTTAGCTATCTTAGCAGTTACGAGTTGCACTGTAGTTCAGCATATGGGCTTTGCACAGGCCAGGGCTGGTAATCGAACCCCAGACCACCTGATTGTGAGGCAAGTGCTCAACTGTTAAGCTATTCAGCATCCCAGAAGTTGTTAATTTTAACCCGTCAAGCTTTTCAATTATTTCTTAAATGGATTGTGGATTATAGTATCTGAAAAGGCATCACCACACCCAAGGTCGTTCAGGCTTTCCAATTGTTATCTTCTAGGAGCTTTGTATTTTACATTCAGGTCTTTAGTCCATTTTGAGTTAATTTTTGTGGAGGTCATAAGATCTGTGTCTAGATTCTTTTTTATTTTAATTAATTAATTTTGTATGCAGATGTCTAGTTGTAGCTGCATGATTGTTGAAAAGACAATTGTTGCTCCGTTGTATTGCCGTTCCTCCTTGGTTAAACATCAGTAGACTATATTTATGTGGGTCTATTTCAGGTCTCTGTTCTGTTCAGTTAATCTGTTTGTGCATTACCAACAACCTATTGTCTTGATTACTGTAGATTTATAGGAAGTCTTGAGGTTGAGTAGTGTCAGTCCTCCAACTTTGTTCTCATTCAATATTATGTTGACTATTCTGGATTTTTTTCCTCTTCATATACACTTGAGAATCAGTTTATACCATAAAATAACTTGGTGTATTTAACTGGGATTGCATTGAATCTGTAGATCAAGTTGGGAAGAACTGACATCTTGACAGTATTGAGTCTTCCTATCCATGAACATGGAATATATCTCCATTTATTTAGTTCTTCTTTGATTTTTTTTTATCAGTTTTGTAGAGTTCTTCATATAGATCTTATACATCAGCGGTCCCCAACGTTTTTGGCACCAGGGACCAAATTTGTGGAAGACAGTCTTCCTATGGACCTAAGGGGTGGGGGCTGGTGGTGGTGGTGATGGTGGTGGTAGTTTTGGGATGATTCAGTTCAAACACATTACATTTATTGTGTACTTAATTGCTATTATTACATTGTAATATATGAGGGCTATCTGGGGGAAAAAAATCCAGCCATTGTCAATATAATGAGAATGGCTACATGGCTAGATATTTTCTGTACAACTCTTGTATAATGAAATAATTATATAGGGAAGCCAGGATGGCTCAGTGGGTTAAGTACTCACTTTGCAGCCCCGGGGACCAAGGATCGAATTCCAGCCCCAGCCCGTGTAGACCCATATGCTGAACTGGGGAGTGCCCCCAGTTCAGTTCTCACTGGGGTGAAGACCCTGGCCCAGTTCCTGCCCTGTGCTGCCCCGCCTACCTGTGGAATGAAACTATGTGGGAAAACCAATGATGTGCAACTATGGAGACTGTTCTGGGCCCTCCCCCTTCTCTCTGTCTCTGTCTCTGCATCTCTCTCTCTCTCTCTCTGTCAAAAACAATAAAAATAAATCTTAAGAAAAAGAAATAATTATACAATTCACCATAATGAAGAATCAGTGGGAGCCCTGAGTTTGTTTTCCTTCAATTAGATGGTCCCATCTGGAGGTGATGGGGAGACAGTTATACCCGAAGTGTGTTGCTCATGTCCAGTCTACTGCGTATCTCATTTTGGTTGTTATCATTGCAGAAAACCTCACTTCCCAAATACAGGATGTTGGAAATGGAAGCAGGCTTTTCAGTGCTTTTGTGGCAGTCTTGGGATATTCTGCCTTAACTTTAATTCAGAACGTATAGAGATTTGAAGTTGTCTCAAACGTACTTTTAAGCCACTGTCATTTGCAATCTTAAGCAGTTTATTTTCTTCTTGCTGGTTTATTCACAAATGGGTCGCAAATCCATTCCTTCCCAGTTCTAGGGTCTTTTGTGGGTGGGAAGTAATGAATGCTCAAACTCTTTTGAAAGCTGAGATAAGTGATCATGCACCAATTGGGAAAAAGAAGGCCCTGGCTTGTAGTATCTTTCAAATCTCTGCTAATGTTTAAAACATCAAAAACCCCAATGTTCACTCATCAACCCCATGATTCCAATTTGGCTTTGAATGCAGTCACCTTATCTGCCAACTTGAACACAGTTGTTCTCTGAAGTGAAGTGACAGATTGAGTTTATTGAGCAGGTTTAGTATGTCACACAAGTAAGCAAGTTTTGCGACCCATTATGTATCACTGAAATGTGCTGCCAGAGGTGACTGTTTTCTAAAAGCATTCTCTGGAATGACTCTCATAACTCAGAAACTCTGGCCAGTGATCTGCCTTTAGAAAGCCATCTCACTTTTGTGTCCAAGAGAAGACGTGTGTGCTCTGCATCCATCTCCTCACAGCTGCCTGAACAGACTTGAGTTAAGAGCATGTACTTTAGGGGACACTGATATGGCTTAGCAGGTTGAGCGCTTGGCTTTGTAGCCCCGGGGTCTGAGATTTGACCTGACCCTTGCAGACCCATATGCTGAACTGTGGTGTACCCTCAATTCGATTCTTGCTGGGATGAGCTTCCCATGTGAGAATCTCCTGGTTTGGCTCCCATCCCTGGTGTGCTTCCAGTGTGGGAGGCCCCTGTATTGCGGAGGCATGCCTCCCATGCAGAAAGCCCCCAGCCTGGTTCTTGCCCTGTGCAGCCCTGCACCCACTGATGCAGTGAACCTATATAGAAAACTAATGACGTACAACTATGGAGACTGCTCTGCCCCCCGCCCCCCCGCCCCCCACCCCCACCCCCAGTCAAAAGAGCATGTACTTTAATGTGGTTGATAATTTGGTAATTTTAATCACATTCTGCAAAACATTGTCAAGTTCAGTTGACTTTTTTTTTTAGCTAGCCAGCATTTCTCTATGGATGACATAGTGCACAGACTCACATTCAAAAGCAACCTATTTGACTTGAGTAGTGAAACCAGAAAGCTGTCTAGTCACGGCAACTGCTCCGTCCATGCGTATACCAACACAAAATGACCAATTCGGTTTTCTTGATATGTAATCATTCAAAGACTTGAGTAGTTCTGTAGCTGTGGTGTTGATTGGCAACAGAAGTGCACATAACATATCCTCATGCACATAATATATCCTCATGCGCATCCTTATGAAAAATATATCACACAAAAAGAAGCATTGTTGCCTTGTTGTCAACATTGGTAGATTTGTCAACATGGATTTCTTACCATGGTGACTCATTAATCCTCTCTAATAGTCATGCCACATTATCCTCTGCTATTTAATCAGTTTGTGTAGTTATAGTGCTAGCCGAAAAGGAACACGTTACCACCTTTTGAACTGCAGCTTCTCCTAAAATTTTATGACAATTGTCCTTAGCAGCAGGCAGGATCAACTCTTGGCCAACAGTAAACTTTAGCAATGTGGTTAGCCACTAAGAATAATGCTGTCAGTGTGGACACACTTGATGAAGTGGTGGCCTTTAATAATTGCTTCTGTTCTTTGTGTTCCTCTTTGTTTTCTTTTGAAAAACTACAAATGCTTGCCTTTTAATGCAGAGTACTTGGTCTCCATGTGGTGAAGCAGTTCGGAAGGTTTCATAAGACTTTGTTGGATAGCAGTCGCTACATAATACACAAAGTGTGCTTGGAGAATGTGAATAACCTTTGCAATGACCTCATAATTTAAGTAGGACTCTTTATATTTTCTTTTAAATACAGATTTCTTTTTGTTGGCAGTCTTACAGTGTTCTGCTGTTGCATCATTGAGTCTTTCTCCGTTTTCAAAGAAGCTCTCCAGTGATGTCTCTTTTATACTCATTTTGGCTAGTGTTATCTTGTGAATGTACCAAAACTGACTGAGGCAAGTGTGTAGTGGTGGGGAGGGAGGAGGAAGGCACGGACAGAAGTGGTAAAAAAATGGGTGGGCCACATGCAGACTTAACTTTTAAGTATCGGGATTCTGACTTAAATCTTGCTACCAGACGCAGCTATACAATTGAAGTACATCAACTCACTTGCCACTATAAAGTCTGCCGCCAGATACAGCTTAATTATCACTTGCCACTCGCTGATAAGGTTTTGATATGAGTCTGCAAGCAATTGATTTATTATGGTCTGTACAGTTAAACCTCTCTGGTAATGTTAATCTGTATTTGCAGCCACTCCGCTCCACCTCAGATCATCAGGCATTACATTCTCATAAGGGACATGCAACTTAGATCCCTCACATGCACAGTTCACAATGGGGTTTGCTCTCCTATGAAAATGTAATGCCATAGCTGATCTGACAGGAGACAGAGCTCAGGCAGTAATGGAGCGATGGGGAGCCGCTGTAAATACAGATGAAGCTTCACTCGCTTGCCCACTGCTCACCCCCTGCTGTGTGGCCCAGTTTCTAACAGTCCACAGACCAGTACCAGTTCATGACCCAGGGGTTGGGGATCTCTATTGTACTTGTTGTGTTAGATTTGTACCTATTTTCTTTTTTTCTTTCTTTTTCTTTTGTTTTTTTAGATGATAACGTAAATGGTTTTGTTTTGTTTTTTTTCATTTCAAACTCCACTTACTCACTACTGGCATATAGGAAAGAAATTAATCTTGTATCCTTCAAACTTGCTGTAATTGCTTATTAGTTTCAGAATTCTTTTGTACATTCTTTTGGATTTTCTACAAAGATGATCATGTCATGTGTGAACAATGATAGTTTTATGTCTTCCTTCCCAATCTGTATATCTTTCATTCCTTTTTTTTATTACATTAGCTAGGACTTTTTATAAGATATTGAAAGGAGTAGTAAAATGGGATATCCTTGCCTTCGTGATCCTAGAAAGCTTCTAGTTTCTCACCATTAAATTAGCTGTAGGTTTTTGGTCCATCTTCTTTATCAAGTTGAGAAAATTCCCCTTTATTCATGGTTTACTGAGTTTTTATTGTGAGTGGGTATTGGGTTTTGCCTAATGCTTTTTCTGAATCTATTGATAAGATTATGTGATTTTTTTTTATCAGCCGGTGTATGTAATAGATTACATTAATTGATTGTTTGTTTGTTTGTTTATATTGTTTTCAACAGAGACAGGAGGGCCCAGAGCAATCTCCATAGTTATCATTAGTTTTTGATACAGTTTCTTTCCACACAGGTAGGGGGGTGAGTGGGGGGGGGGGCGCCGTGCAGGGTGGGAACTGGGCTGGGGGCCTCCTGTATGGGAGGCACGCCCCATGAGCAGGGGGCTGAATGGGGGGTGAGAACCAAACACCCCAAGTGAGCGTATGGGTCTGCATGGGCTGGGGGCTGGGATTCGATCCTTGGTCCCCGGGACTGCAAAGAGCGCTTAACCTGCCGAGCCATCCTGGCTTCCCCTTCTTTATTCTTGATTACAGGTCCTGAGTCAGATATGTTACCTTGTCTTTTTCTTTCAACAGTGTCATTAACTGAGAAAAAAATTTTATTTTGATAAAGTTTAGTTTGTCATTTTCTTCGTAAATTGTTATCTCATTTAAGAACTTTTCTGAAACCACAGTTGAAATTATTTTTCCTATGTTTTCTTCTGAAATTTTCAAGATTTACATATTACATTTAAGCCACTAATGCATTTTGAGTTAAGTTTATATAGGCTGGCAAATATGTATAAAAGACTAGATAGATAGTTTTTAGGCATTGGGGGCCACATATTTTGATCTCTTTCACATATATATTTTTTAACCCTTAAAAAATGTGAAAACCATTCTTAACTCAAGGGCTGTATTAAGAATAAGGGCTTGTAGTATAGACTGCATGTCTGTATTACCCTAAATTCATGTGTTGATACCCTAATCCTCATTGTGATGATATTTGAAGATGGGATCTTTGGGTGATAATTAGGTCATGAGAGTTGAGCTCTCATGATGGATTAATGAATGCTCTTAGAAGAAGGGACACAGAGACCTTCTCTCTCTGATCTGGGCCATGTGAGTAGGATACAGTGAGAAGGCAGCTATTTGCGAGTCAGGAATCAGGCTCTTCCCAGAACTGGATTATGCTGGCACCCAAATCTTGGACTTCCATTGCCTCTAGTGCTCTGAGAAAAAAAAAAATTTCTATTACTTATTATAGCAGCCTGAGCTGACTAAGATAGGTAGATTCGGCTTTGAGCCATATTTTAGTGATCTCTGGTATATACAAGGTGTTCTTTTCTTATATCCTCTTTTTGCCCCATGAATGTTCATTTGTTTCACCACCATTTATTGGAAAGACTATCTTTTTTCATTGAGCTTTCTTTCACCTGTGTCAGTATCAATTGACCATATTTGTATGGGTCCCTTGAAGGATTTTTCTGGATCTATGTATCTGTCCTTTTGTAAAAAACTATACTGTCTTGATTACTGTAGCTTTATTATGTCTTGAAAGGTAAATTGAATTCTCCATATTTCCACATTTTTTTTCCAAAATTATTTGACTGGTACTTTTTTCCTTCCATATATACTTTAAAATCAGCTTGTCAATATTTTCAACAAATGATTGACATTATGTTGAATCTATAGATCAGTTTAGAGGGAATGCATATCTTAACAGTGAGTCTTCAAATTGATATACACAGTATATCTCCTGTTCAGTTAGGTCTTATTTGATTTCTTTGATTAGGTTTTTGTAGTTTATAACATATAAAACTTGAACAGATTTTAAAAGACTTAACACCTAAATGATTCACTACTTTTGAGCTGTTGTATATTATAATCTTTTTTTCTCAATTAAGATTTCTAGTGTTCTTTGCTGGTATATAGAAATATAGTACAATTGCTGTTGTATAGTGAGCTTCTGGCCTGCCATTTAGTCAAACTCATTTCTTAGTTCTAAGAGATTTTTATAGATTTCTTAGGTTTTTCTACATAAGCAAACATGTAAGAATTTTTTTTTTTTAATCTGTATATGTACCTTTAAAACATTTGGGGGGAGGATGCTGGGACACTCAACAATTTGAGTTCTTACTTTGCAACCGTGAGGTCCAGAGATTAAATCCCAGCCCCAGCCCATGCAAACCTATGTGCTGAACTGCAGCAGAATTGGTAACCAGCAGGATGGTGGTAAGGGTTTCTCATCCCATGTGGGAGGCCTCTAGTTCAGCCCCACATCCACCTGTGTGGAATGAAACTATGTCACAACTAGTGATGTACAACTATGGAAACTGCTCTGGGCCCTCCCCTTTTCTCTCTGTCTCTTTCTTTCAAACAATAAAGTAAATCTTTTAAATTTTTTATTTTTAAATTACCTCTTTTTTGTTGTTTTTGTGTTTTTTGTTTTTGTTCTCTGTTTTTTGTTTTGTTTTTAAAGATATATTTTATTGTTTTTGACAGAGACAGAGAAAGAGAGAAGGGGGAGAGTCCAGAGCAGTCTCCACAGTGTACGTCATCAGTTTTCGACATGGTTTCATTCTATACAGGTGGGTGGGGGCCATACAGGGTGGGAACTGGGCTGGGGGGCCTCCCACATGGGAGGCACAGCCCCTTGAGCCAGGGCCCAAACCAGGGGGGGGCAAGAACCAAATGGGGGGGGCCTCCTACATGGGAAGCACACCCCAGTTCAGCATATGGGTCCACATGTTCAGTCCTCAGTCCCTAGGGCTGCAAAGCAAATGCTTAACTCTCTGAGCCATCCCAGCTTCCCAGTTCACTCTCTTTGTTTTTAAATTATTTATCGGGGTGACATTAGTTGGTAAAAATTCCGTAGGTTCTAGGTGTACAATACTGCAAAACATCATCTATGTATTGTATTGTATGTTCACCACCTAGAGTCAGTTCTCATTCCATCACAATATATTTGATGCCCCTTCCCTCCTCCCCATCTCTTCCTGTCCCCCTCAGGTAACTGACTACTGACTGTGTCCATAAGTTTTTGTTTCTTTGTTTCTTTCTGTTTTATATTCCACATGTAAGTGAAGTCATATGGTTCTGATTTTTTTCAGTCTGACTTACATCACTTAACATGATGATCTCATGGTTCATCTGTTGTCACAAAAGGCAGTATTACACCTTTTCTTATTGCTGAGTAATATTCCATTGTTTATACCACAACTTCTTTATGCAGTCATCTATCAAAGGACACTTTGGCTGTTTCCATGACTTGGTCACCGTTAACAGTGCTACGATGAACATTGGGGTACACAGGTCTTTGTGGATTAAGGTTATCAGGTTTTTTTGGGTAGATACCCAGGAGAGGGATTGCTGAGTCATATGACAATTCCATTCCTAATTTTTTGAGGACTCTCCATACTGCCTTCCATAGTAGTTATACCAGTTTTCATTCCCACCAGCAGTGTATGAGGGTTCCTTTTTCTCCACAGCCTCTCCAGCATTTGTTGTTTCTTATTTTATTAATTATAGCCATTCTAACAGGTTTGAGGTGATACCTCATTGTGGTGTTAGTTTGCATTTTCCTAATTGTGAAGTTGAGCATTTTTTTTATATATCTGTTGGCCATTTGTATGTCTTCATGGGAGAAGTGTGTCTGGTCTTCTGCCCATGGTATTGTTTATTTATATTTTGTTTATTTTTGTTGTTGTTAGTGAATTGTATGAGTTCTTTATGTATTTTAGATATTAGCCCCTTATCAGAGGCATTGCTTGTAAATATTTTCTTCCAGTGGGTTGGTTGCCTCTTTGTTCATGGTTTCTTTTTCTGTGCAGAAGCTTTTTAGTCTTGACATAGTTCCATTTATTTATTTTTGCTTTTATTGCCATTGCTTTTGAGGTGAAGTTCACAAAGTAACCCCTGAACCCAAGGTCAGTAAGTTTAGTACTGATGTTTTCTTTATGCATTTTATTGTTTCAAGTCTTTGATCCATTTTTAGTTAATTTTGGTATATGGTGACAGTTCACAGTCCATATTCATTCTTCTGCATGTGGTTTTTCAGTTTTCCTAGCACTGTTTACTGAAGAGGCTTTCTTTTCTCCATTGTATATTTTTTTGCTCCTTTGTCAAAAATTATCTGTCTATATATTTGTAGGTTTATTTCTGAGTTTTAAGTTCTGTTCCATTGGTCTGTGTGTCTGTTTTTCAGGCAATAGCAAATTGTTTTGATTATTGACACTTTGTAGTATAGACTGAAGTCAGAATGCATGATATTTCCCTCCATCCTTATTCTTTTTTCATAGGATTACTTTGGCAATTTGTGGTGATTTTTGGTTGCATACAAATATGATTTTTTTTTCACCTGAAAGTTTTTATTGTGCCCCCTTGCCCAGACCTCAGAGCAAGGGGAAGATAAGGGGCTTGGGGCATTAGGCCACCACAGTTAGGGGGTGCACCAAGTGGGGACCATGGCATGAGCAAAAGGCATGGAGTCTGATCTTCAAGACTTCGAACGGCTCATGGAACCTAGCCTTTGTCCCCAGGGTCGTGTGCTATGGAAGTCGCCAACAACTAGACAGTCAGTCCCAGGGCTCCAGCATCAGCAGGGCCAAATAAGATTTTTTAAAATCTATTTCTCAAAAGAATGTCTGGGATTTTGTTGGGAATTGTATTAGATTTGTGTGTGTGTGCGCGCGTGCGTGCGCACATGCGCGCGCACACGCTTTGGGTAATATGGCTATTTTATCTATGTTGATTCTTCCAATCCAGTGAACATGAAATATCTTTTCATTACTTTGTGTCTTCTTCAATTTCTTTTAATAGTGTCTTATAGTTTTCCATGTATAAGTCCTTCACATGCTTTGTAAAGTCACCAGTTTTTGACATGGTTTTGTTCCACACAGGTGGGTGGGGGCCACCCAGGAACCATGCTGGGAGCCTCCAGCATGGGAGGCATGCCTCTGCAAGCTGGGGACTGAATCAGAGGCCTCCCACATGGGAAGCACCCAGTTCAGCAAAGGATTTTTACACATTGATTTTGTATCCTGCTAATTTACTGATATTCATTTATTTGTAATAGTTTTCTGGTGGAGTCTTTAGGATTTTCTATATAAAGAATCATGTCATCTGCAAAAAGTGAAAGTTTAACTTCTTCATTCCCAAATTGGATGCCTTTTATTTTTTCCTCCTTCCTGATGGCTCTGGCTAGAACTTCCAGCACTATGTTGAATAGCAGTCATGCCTGTCTTATTCCAGATTTTAAAAGACAAGGTTTCAGTTTTTCTTCATTTCAGTATGACATTTGTTGAGGGTTTCTCACATATGGCCTTCATTATATTGAGATACTTTCCTTCTGTACCCATCTTATTAAATGTTTTGATCATAAATGGATGATTTATCTTGTCAAATGCTTTTTCTGATCATTTGATATAATTACATAGTTTTTCTTTTATTCTGTTCATGTGGTCTATCACATTGATCAAACTGCATATGTTGAACTATCCTTGTGCCCCTGGAATGAATCCCACTTGATTGTGATGTGTAATATTTATAATGCATTGTTGAATTCTATTTGCTATTATTTTGTTTAGGATTTTTGCATTGGCATTCATCAGAGATATTAGTCTATAGTTTTCTTTTTTGTGATGTTCTTACCAGGCTTTGGTATTAGGGTAATGTTGGCCTCATAGAACAAGTTGGGAAGTATTGCTTTTTCTTCAGATTTTTGGAAGAGTTTGAGGATGATAGGTATTAGTTGCTCTTTGAATGCCTGGTAAAACTTGTTAATTAGATCGTCTGGTCCTGGAATCTTGCTTTTGGGGAGGTTTTGGGTGATCGTGTAAGTTTCCTTACAACAGATTAGTCTGTTTAGATTATCCAGTTCTTGATTCAGCCTAGGAGAACTATTTGTTTCTAGAAACTTGTCCATTTTTTCTATCTTGCTAAATTTAGTGGCATGTATTTCTTCATAGTATTCTTATATGCTTCTTTGTATTTCGGTGGTATCAATTGTAATTTCCTCTCTTTCATTTGTAATTTTTGTTATTTGTGTCTTTCCTCTTTTTCTCTTGGTGCGCCTTATTAATTTTTTCAAAGAACCAGCTCTTCGTTGCATTCGTTTTTTCTACATTTCTGTTCTCTATTTTATTAGGTCTGTTCTAATTTTTATTATTTTCTTCCTTCTGTTGACTGGGGTTTTTTTTGTTGTTGTTGTTCTTTTTCTAGTTCTGTAAGATGTGATAATTGGTTGTTGTGATTTTTCTTGTTTCTTGAAGTAAGCCTGTAGTGATATAAGTTTACCTGTTATTACTGCTTTTGCTGCATCCCAGTAATTTTGATAATGTTGTGTTTTCATTATTGTTAGTTTTTATATATTTTTAAATCTCTTATTTTATTTCTAACTTATTCTAGTTGGTTTTTTGTTTGTTTTTTGCCTTTTTTGTTTTGTAAATCTTTGTATATCTATGATTTTTCCTGCTTTGTTTTTGCAGTTGATCTTTACTTTCAAACTTTGTGGTCAGAGAATACAGTTGGTATTATTTCAATCTTCGTAAATTTGCTGAGGCTAGCATTGTGCTCCCACATATGATCTATTTTTGAGAATGTTCCATGTGTAACAGAAAAGAATGTGTAGTCAGTCATGTGTTGTAGGATGGAATGTTTATGTCCAATTGCTGCATATATCGTTTAAAACTGATATTTCCTTATTTATTTTCTGTTCGGATAATCTGTCCGTGGCTGTGAAGGGGTTGTTTAGGTACCCTAAAATAATTGTGTTTTTGTCATTTTCTCCTTTTAGATCTGATAGTAGTTGCTTTGTGTATTCTGGTGCTTTTTTGGTCATTTTATTCTTTTTTATAATTTCTATTTTCTGCTTAGAATTTATAAAGGGTGTCCCAAAATTCATGCAAGAAGTAATTTTGATAGAAAACACAGGTTTATAATTAAAAATTGTAAATTTTCATTGCTCAACAATGAAAACATGTTTTTCTTTAGTGTAGCACTCCATTTTTTTATTATTGTTGAATTTAATGGGGTGACATTGGTTGGTAACAATTAGATAGTTTCCAGATGTACAAGTCCACATCACATCACCCATGCATCACATGTGCCCACCACCCAGAATCAGCTCCCCTTCCATCACCACATCTCCAGTGCCCACGCCCACCTCCCCCCCCAACTCTCCCTCTCCCCTCCTATCCCCCCCCCCAACCCTAGGCAACCACCAAACCATTGAGTTTGTCCATAATGCTGGTGCCCACTCCCACCTCCCCTCCCACTCTCCCTCCTCCCTCCTCTCCTTCCCTCAGGCAATCACCAGGCTATTGAGTGTGTCCATAAGTCTCTGTGTCTTTGTCACTTTTAGTTTTATATTCCACCTATAAGTGAGGTCATATGTTTCCTGATTCTTTCAGTCTGACTTATTTCGCTTAATAAGATGGTCTCTAGGTCCATCCATGCTGTCACAAATGACTGTATTTCATCATTTCTTATCGCTGAGTAGTATTCCATTGTGTAAATGTACCACAACTTCTTTATCCAGTCATCTGTCGAAGGGCATTTTGGTGGTTTCCATGTTCTGGCCACTGTGAACAGTGCTGCGATGAACATGCGGGTACAAACATCTTTAAAGATTAAGGTTTTCAGGTTTTTGGGGTAGATGCCCAGTAAAGGGATGGCGGGGTCATATGGTAATTTCATTCCTAATTTTTTGAGGAATCTCCATACAGCCTTCCACAGTGGTTGTACCAGTTTACATTCCCACCAGCAGTAGTACTCCATTTTTAATAACCCTGAACTGTCAGCTGTCACACTGCCTTTTTTTTCGTTGGCAACACTTTGCCGCACAAATGACGCAAAATTCAAATCTTGCGTGAATTTTGGGACACCCTTTATATATTTCTTCATTTTAAGTGTATTTGCTTTACCCATGGAGGATGGTGATAATAACTATGTCTAAGTCTTTGTCTAATAATTCCAAAATCTGAGTTCTCTCAAAGTGTTTATCAATTAACTATCTTTTTCCTTTAAAGTGCTCATATTTTCCTGATTCCTAGTGTATCAAGTAAATTTTTATTGTTTTCTGGACATTTTGGTAGAATATGTTGTAAGACGGTATCTCATTGAAGTTCATTATATAGTTTTGATTTTGTTGTTAATGTTTTTTTAGCAGAAAATTAACCTGGCATTTACATTCTGTCTCATGTTTTCTGGTCCATGGTTTCAAAGTCAATTCAGTTTTTAAAACCTTTACTGTCCTGTTTGGGTTTCACCTTTCAGTGCAGCATCCCAGGTTTATTTTGAGGCTTACATTGCAGTTCGTTTCACCGTGTCATTGCTGTGTTTCTTTGGGTCTGTTCTCATAAACAGACTACTTTGGCATGAGTTCAGTGCTTGTGCTGATATCTACTGTCAAGGCTTTTCTCCACACTTTCTCCCAGTAGCCACTATTTGTAGTACTCTGGCCAGAATGAAGTTCTGTGTTGTGTAGTCCTGCACAATTGGGGCTGCCTTAGAATGCTGTGCTGAGATAAAAGTGGAAAAAACAGAATAGAGATTACTCCATACTCTTTAAAAACAGGTCCTACGGAAGCCTGGAATGGCTCAGCAGGTTAAGCACTCGCTTTGCAGCCCTGGGTTCAAGGATCAAATCCTGGCTTTGGCCCTTGTTGACCCATATTCTGAACTGGGGCATGCTTCCCATGTGGGAGGCCCCCAGCCCAGTTCCCGCCCTGTGCGGCCCCACCCACCTGTGTGGAACAAACCCATGTGGAAAACTGATGGTGTACAACTTTGGAGACTGCTCTGGGCCTTTCCCTTTGTCTTTGTCTTTCTCTGTCTCTGTATAAAAAAAAGGAATGTAGTTCTTTAACAACAACAAAAAAAAAATCTCTTTTTTTTTCTAGTTCTATTATAATAAAGAGATGGTGTTCTCTTGGGATTTTAATGCCTACAGTATCATCACGATGGCCAGGCCATTTCATGACAGGGTTTATCCCTGGGGCCAGGCTGATAGAGAAAAAAGGGAACTGTGGTGTTATTCACAGATACTCTCTTATTCACAGGGTTTCTTTTCTGGTCCTCTTATTAGAAAATTGGGTTTCCCTGCACTTTTTGCTGCCCATGCCAACTGTAAGTTCCCTAATTCAACCCATCTTCCATGTTAAACATGGAGGTAAAGAAAGTTAAAGAAAAGAAATGGAAGGTATAGAAAGCTGACCATACCACATCTTGTGGTTTTTCTTCTCCACACTGCCTGCTATAATTTACTACATTTTGGATTTTCCGTGGGCAGGGTGGGTGGGGGGCAGTTCGGTTCTGGTGGGGCGAGTTTCCATGTAGGAGGACCCCGGTTTGGCCCCTGGCTCATGTGGGTGTGCCTGTCATGCAGGAGGCCCCCATCCCAGTTCCTGTCCTGCGTGGCTCTGCGCCTACCTGAGTGGAATGAAATTATATCAAAAAGCTAGTGACATACAACTATGGAGACTGGTCTGGGCTACCCCCCGCCCCCCCTTCTCTCTCTCTCTCTTCATGTGTCTATGTCTCTCTGTCAAAAAAACAGTAAAATAAATCTTATAAATAAGCAACTAAATAAATAAATAATAAAAGTTGCCTGTAGTGTGCTTATTTTATATTTTTCTGCACCAGGAGTTGAATATAAATCTTATTTTAGCTACATTATAATAAAGTAAGTTTTTCTTTGGTAGTAGTGTAGCGTCTTTCCTACTCAAATATCATATTTGTTTCCATAAAATGACACTTTACTATCCTGCTTGCCAGTATGTTCTACATCTTATAAATTGTGTAACCTAGGTGTGGTGAATATGCTTTCATTTTTAATAGGTTTGAATAATATTTAGGAAATGTTTTTATAGAAATAGGCTTTTAAATATATCCAAATTATTATCACATTGGATAATTCTACTGGAATATAGCTTTCTACTCAGTTGTAGCTTTGTGTTAATTGCTATCATGTTATAATAATTATTCATATTGATGCTGTATTATTTCCTTAGAGTTTTCACATCTTTTTTTGTTTTTCATATCATTAACAGTGTCATGTGGCAATTATCTGTTTACAGGAGAGAATGCAAACCCACGAATTCTGTGCCTTGATCATAACTACATGTCATATAAGTCATAAAACTAACACTTGAATCCTGGCCCTTTGACCCTTCAAACTAGTGTTTTTATTTCCCATACCATCTGCTGTCAGTTTAAATAGTCTTCTGTTTCTTCTCTATGTCTCCTTGTGATCAGTGACACAAATTTAAAGCATATTAAATGTTGTGGTCATGAAAAATTTAAGCTAAATAGTTTATGGTACTGGTTTTTTAACATATTTGTACACTTAAGAATTTAATGGTGGGCTCTTCAGGAATGCTTATTAGAAACTCAGATTGCTGTTTCCACACCTCAGTTTCATTGGTCTGTGCTGGACCCCAGGAATCTATATTTTAAATGCACACATAAGATGATTTTGATGCATACAGTCTCTGGCCATTCAGAGACACACCATTGGGAGAGATGGAGCCTGCCTTTGCCTCATTAACATTCTATGCCTGGGGAATCCGGGATGGCTTAGTGGATTAAGCTCGCTTTGCAGCCCCGGGGACCAAGAATCAAGTCCTGGCCCCCATCCCGTGCAGACCCATATGCTGAACTGGGGTGTGCTTCCCATGTGGGAAGCCCCCAGTTTGGTTCTTGCCCCCCGGTTCGGCCCCAGGCTCAAGGGGGCGCCCAGTTCCTGCCCTACATGGCCCCTGCCCACCTGTGTGGAACGAAACCATGTTGAAAACTGATGATGTACAACTGTGGAGACTGCTCTGGACCCTCCCCCTTCTCTCTGTTTCTCTCTATCTCTGTCAATAACCATAAAATAAATCTTTAAAAAATATATCATATACTTAGCCATTATTTATAGAGGAAAATTTTCTGTTTGTCACATAGCAAATGAGGCAGAATCAAAGTCTATGTTAAATCTCAGCTATAGTATACTTATTGTTCTCACTCATAGGGTAGGGTTTTCTGTAGAGTAGGATTTTCTGTTTAGTATTTTTCTTCAGCTGAGAGAAACTAATCTGTAGTTTTACAATGTAGTCTTTTTGTTTGTTTGTTTGTTTGTTTTTAAGATTTGTGTTATTGTTTTAGAGAAGATGAGAGAGAGACAGAGAGAGAAGGGAGAGGACCCAGAACATGATTGTACATCATCAGTTGCAACATAGTTTCATTCCACACGGGTGGATGTGAGGCTGTGTGGGGCTGGAACTGAGCTGATGTCCTCCTGCATGGGAGGTGAGACTCTTCACCACCATCCTGGCAGTTATCAGTTGCAACACGGTTCACATGTATGGGTTTGCACAGGTCGGGGCTGGGATTTGATCCCCAGACCTTGAGGTTGCAAGGCAAACACTCAACCTGTTGACCTATCCTGGCATCCCTATAATGGTAGTCTTAAACAAGTGGTTTTGAGCCTATGTGTGGAACTGTAAATGTACCTCTATAACAGTGATTATCAAATAGGGCTGATTTTGTATCTACTCCCCTTTCCAAGAGGGTATATTTGGCAATGTCAAAACCTTTCTGGTCATCACAGTTGGATGGGAGAGAGCTACTGGCATCTAGTGGGTAGAAACCAGGGGTATTGCTAATTTAACCATTCTATAGTACACAGGACAGTCCCCTCAACCCCTACTATAGGGAATTATCCAAAATAAAATTTCAGCAGTGGCCAGGTTGTCTGAGAAATTGTGTTCTAAAGTTAGTGCTCAATACAGTTTTGATGAATAAAAATATACTGCAGTTCTGAACTGTTCTTGTACATATGTTAGACAAACACACACAATCTTTTTTTTATTGTTAAATTTATTGGGGTGACATTGGCTGGTAAAAACTACATAGGTTTCAGGTATGCTCTTCTACAATACATCGTCTATGTGTTGACCACCCAGAGTCAGTTCTCCTTTCATCAATATATATTGGCCTCCCCCTCGCTCCTCCTTCACCCTCCTTCCCCCTTACCCTTAGGTAACCACCGAACTGTTGACTGTGTCCATGAGTGTTTGTTTCTTTGTTGCTTTTTAGTTTTCCACGTATGAGTGAAGACTTACGGTTCTTATTTTTTGACAGTATTTCTTTTTTATAGTTGAGTAATATTCTATTGTGTAAATGTACCACAACTTCTTTATCCAGTCATCTATCACAGGACACTTTGCTTGTTTCCATGACTTAGCCACCGTGAACAGTGCTGCAATGAACATTAGGGTACATGTGTCTTTCACACAACCTTTTGTTGGTTAAATATCTAAGAGTGAAAATGCCAGATCAAGTAGTATAAAACAGTTTTTCAAAGTGCTTATATGAGGGTGGGCTGATAAATTTTGCTTCCACTGTAATATTTTTTTGTTACATAAGACATATCTGTATATATCCAGTTCTGTGTAGTCACATGTTAGCTCCCCTCCCTCATTCTTGACCTTGCACACACAGATGCTTAACATTTTTCACCCAATGCACATTGAAATGGAAGAGTGTTCTGATATTTGGTGTAAACAGTGCACTGTTACTGAATTCTTAACGGCAGAAAAAGTTATTTCAATTGAAATTCACAGATGAATGCAAGCTGTTTATGGTGATCAGTGTGTTGATGTGAGTACAGTAAAACACTGGATGCTGGGTTAAGCAGTTCATCTGTGGTGAAGTCTGAAGTAGAGAAACGGTTTCAAAAACAAAACCAGTTTTTTAAAGGATGGATTTCCAAAACTCGTGCAGTATTGGCTGAAGTGTAATGATATGGGTGGTGATTTTGTAGAAAAATAATTATGCAGCTTTGAAAATAAACAATGTGGGTATGTTTCTTTAAAAAAAAAAAGATTTATTTTATTGTGTTTGTCAGAGAGAGAGAGAGACAAGACAGAAGGGGAGAGCCCAGAGCAGTCTCCATAGTTGTAAGTCATCAGTTTGCCACATGGTTTCATTCCACAGTGGGGGGGGGGGGGGGGGGGGGGGGGGGGGGGGAGGTGGGGCGGGGCCAGGGGCCTTCTTCATGGGAGGCATGCCCCTGTGAGATGGGGGCCTCCCACATGGGAAGCACACCCCAATTCAGCATATGGGTCCACACAGGTTGGGGCTGGGACTCAATACTCAGACCTCAGGGCTGCAAAGCGAGCGCTTAACCTGCAGAGCCACCCTGGATTCCCCATGTTTCTTTTCTTATATTGTTAGTGTTAGTGTGTTTTATGTGTGGTCCAAGATAATAATTCTTCTTCCAATGTGGCCTGGGGAAACCCAAAGGTTGTACACCCCTGACATACTCATGTGAGTAGAATCATAGAATATTTGTCCTTTTATGTATGACTTATTTCACTTAGCATGATGCTTCCAGATTGCATAGAACATGTATCAGAACTTCATTCATTTTTGTCCCTGAAATATTTCATTGTGTTGATAGTCCACATTTTGTTTATCCATTCATCTGTTGATGGGCACTTGGTTTGATTCTACCTCTCACCTATTGTGAATAATTTTTCAGTGAGTATTGGTATACAATTATATATTAAGGTCCCTGTTTTCAATTTTGGGGGGTAAATACCTAGGATGGTCGAATTGCTGGATAATATGATACTTTTGTTTAGCTTTTCAGGAATTGCCAAAGTATTTTCTATGATAGCTACACCATTTTATATTCCTACCAGCAATGTATAAAGGTTCCAGTTTCTCCATATCTCCAACACTTATTTTTCACTTAAAAAAAAAAAAGAGGAAGTCAGGATAGGAAGCCGGAATGGTTCAGTGGGTTGAGTGCTCTCATTGCAGCCCTGGGGCCCGAGGATCGAGGCCCGGTCCTGAACCCGGAAGACCCATATGCTGAACTAGTGTATGTTTCCCACTGCAGTTTGGTTCCCACGAGGCAAGCTTCCCCATATGGGAGGCTCGTGGGTTACAGGGGTGGGCCTCCCATGTTCAACCCTGTGTGGCCCTAGGCCCACCTGTGGAATGAAACTATGTTGAAAACTGAAGACGTGCAGCTACAGAGACTGCTCTTCCTGTCCTTTACCTTTTAATCTTTTCATGAGCTTATTGGCTATTTGTCTTCTTTGGAGAAATGTCTATTTGGGTCCTTTGCTGATCTTATAATTATTTGCCTTTTTATTGTTGAGCTGTAAGAATTCTTTATGTATTCTGGATTCAAGTCACTTATCAGATATATGATTTGCAAATATTTTCTCCCATCCTCTGTGTGAGCTTTTCACCTTCTTGATGTTATCCTTTGAAACAAAAAGTTTTCATCTTTGGTTAATCCCAGTTGATGTTTTTTTGTCATATGTGTTTTTGGTTTCATACCTAAAATACTTGCCTTGTTTGTGGTCACAAAGATATATTCCTATGTTTTTTTTCTAAGACTTTTATAGTTCTAGCTATTAAATTTATTTAATATGGTTCATTTGGAGTTCATTTTTTATATAGTTTGAGGTCCAGTTTTATTCTCTTGCATGTAGATATCCATTTGTCCCAACATCATTTTTGTCAAGACAATTCATTCCTATTTGTATGCCATCCATGTCAAATCAATCCACAGTAAATGTGATATTGTTTTCTTTTCCAATGTTTATCTTTACACGAGAACCAGATCAACTTGATTTCTGTAGTTTTATAGTAAGTTTTGAAATTTGAAAGAGTGAGTTCTCCAACATTTGTTTTACTTTTTCAAGATTGTTTTGGTACATACACATTTAGGAGTGCTAATGTCTTATTGGTGGATTGTCCCCTTTTTTAATTTTATAATGTTTTTTTCGTGACTGGTAAGTTTTTTCTCTCTGAAATATTTTATCTGGTATTATACGGCACTTCTTTTTTATTTATTAATGTTTATCTGATAGATCTTTTCCATCATTTACTTTAAACCTATTTATATCTTTTTATTATGAGTTCTTTGGAGATAGTATATAGTTGGGTCATGTTTTTTATGTCCTCTCTTGTCAATATTTGTTTGAATCCTGGTTGATAATTGTTTTCCTCCAGAGAAGACTTTTTGTTTTCTTGCTTTTGCCTGTCACCTGGGAGCACCATCAATGCAAGATTACTTTTAAGTTTTTTTACTTGGGATTCTCAGACCACATTGTAGCACAAATTTGACCAAATTGGTGAGTTTTAGTTTTACTTTTTAATTTCATGGTTTTCTTTGCCATTCTGCATGGCTTGATGTTTTTGTTATTTATAGTTTGCGGATCTATTATATTTCCAACTTGAATAGACCCTGGTATTAGTTCTGATTCCTATATGTATTCTGTGATCAAAGTAGAAATTAGAAAATTTAAGGACTAGAAACTGACATTAGCATTTCTGAGTAACTAGGCTTTTTGATTTTACTTTGTTTTGTTTCTACCTCTTTTACACTAACTCTCATTAACACTAAATAGAAAATAACTGAAAATTTTTTACCTAGTAATTTAGTTGCTTTTGGTAGGATTTTTTAGAATTTATAATCTCCTATACTGCCAGAAATAGTAGTCTTGTTTATGGTATCTTTATTTGCACAGAAAATTTTTATTTTAATATAGTCTTATTTATCTACTTTTTTATTATTAATACTTTGGGATCCTTTTGAAGAAAACTTTCCCTACTGTTGAACTATAAAGATACTCTCATATAAATTTTTTCCAGAAATTTTGTAATTCTGCTTTAAATGAATCCCAAATTTTTCAGTATATGATACAGGAATCAGAATTCATTTTCATTTGGTTTTATTTGATTTTTATTCCCTGTGTAAGGAAATATTTGTATGCTTTTTCTCCTTTATTCTGGTAATGTAAATTATTAATTGTATGTGTATGAGGGCTGTCTGGAAAATATCCAGCCATTGTCAGTATAACAAGAACAGTTATGTGGCTGGATACTTTTCAGACAGCCTTTATATAGCTTTTGTGATAGTGAATTCTCCAAAAAATTCTTTTTTTTAAGATTTATTTTTATTGTTTTTGACAGAGAGAGAGAGAGAGAGATACAGAGACAGAGAGAAGGGGGAGGGCCCAGAACAGTCTCCATAGTTGCACATCATTGGTTTTTCCACATAGTTTCATTCCACAGGTGGGTGTGGGGCTGCACAGGGCAGGAACTGGGCCAGGATCTCACCCCAGTGAGAACCAAACTGGGGGCACTCCCCAGTTCAGCATATGGGTCCACACAGTCCGGGCCGGGATTTGATCCTCGGTCCCTGGGGCTGCAAAGTGAGTGCTTAACCCACTAAGCCATCCTGGCTCCCCCCCCCCCTTTTTTTTTTAATGCCATGATGGCAAATTTAGTTTGGGAGTATTTCATTTGAAATTTTTGCATCTCTGTTCATTACTGTGATTTGCCTTTATATGTTCTTTTACTGTTTTTCCCTCTTGAATTAGAATGATATGAGTAGTTGGGTAACAGTTTCTGCTCTCTGATCTTAGAAATAGTTTAGGTAAATTGGGCATTGTGTTCTATGAATGTTGTTCAAAATTCACAGATTTGGTAAAGCGATCTATGTCTGATGTCTCCTATGTGTGAGATCCCCCCTCCCCCTTTTTAAAGATTTATTTTACTGTTTGAGAGAAGGTGAGAGAGAGAGAGAGACGACAGTGGGGAGGCCTAGAGCAGTCTCCATAGTTGTACATCATTAGTTGTGACATAGTTTCATTCCACACAGGTGGATATGGAGCCGTGCAGGGTGGGACCCAAACCAGGGCCTCCTACATAGAAAGCAAGAGCCTTTGTGGCCATCTGGCAGTTACTAGTTGCACCACAGTTCAGCATGTGGGTTTGCACAGACCGGGCTGAGATTCAATCCCCGGACTTTGTGGTTGCAAGGCAAGCACTCAACCTGTTGAGCTATTCTAGCATCCCTTATGTGTGAGATTTTAAGCTGCTTACTGATTTTCTTTCATTGTTGTAGGTCTAAAAGTTCTACCTGTGGTTCTTTTTTCTTTTGTATTTTTTTGTTATTATTATTAATTTGCCCATTTTGTTATTCTTACCCAGTTGGGAATTTTTATCTTGTTAATCTTTTAAATTCATCTACCTTATAAGTAATTTTGGGATATAGTGAAGTTTTGATTTTGGTTGTCTTACTTTCAGATAAATATCCTGTTGATTTCTTATCATCTTACTGAAAAGACCTTCTTTTCCCCACTGTACTTAATACAACTACTTTGTTACTTGTATGGATATGTTTTCTGGGCTTTTTCTCTTATTCTTTTTTTTTTTTTTTTAAGATTTATTTTTATTGTTTTTGACAGAGAGAGAGACAGAGAAAGAGAGAAGGGTAAGGTCCCAGAGCAGTCTTCGTAGTTGCACATCATTAGTTTTCTACATAGTTTTTATTTCACAGGTGGGCACAGGGCTGCACAGGGCAAGGACCAGCCTGGGACCTCCCACATGGAGGCACGCCAGGGTGGGAGATGACTTGGGAACCTCTCACATATATAGGAGGCTTGTCCCAATGAGAACTGGGAACACACTATTTCAGCATACAGGTCCATTTGGGCTGGGGCCAGGATTCATTTCTCAGACCCTAAGGCTGCAAGATGAGTGCTCAACTATCTGAGCCATCCCAGCATCCCCTTTTTGTCCTATTCTAATGGTCTATAGGCCTACTATTGCCACTCCAGTGATTGGACTGTGTTATAGATATTTGTATTGAATAGAGCAAATCCTTTTATATTTTTAATGCTTTTAATCATTTAAGTTTATGGTCTCTATAGTTTTTTTATTTAACATAAGTCAGCTCTCCTGACTCGTGCTCTTGATTCCTCTTGTGTTTTATAATTTTGGACTGTGGCCTTGTCTTCAAATAAGGATTTAATCTGGGAAACATCTGCAGTCTGCTTTAAGGTTGTGTTCCATGAGAGATGTTTTATTTTTACCCAGGACTAATTTCTTATCATAAGTTTTCACCTCTGGGGTTCTACAGACAGTAGATTGTATAAAATCAAACTATAGACCCATGTGAATACGGCCTTGTGGTTGTGAATTTTTAGAGAAGACTTCTTCATCCAGATCTGAGATGAAGGCAGAAAAACTTCTTTGATGTTGTCCTGGGCTGGTGGAAGAATATTTCCCCCCCCCATAATCTACTTTTCACTAAAACTATTGCCATCTAGGGTTCAGTGTTTCAATGGGAGAGTCTTATCTTAGTTCTCTATCTCACCTTGTTTGAGCACATGTCCTACTCATTGTCTCACCTTTATGTGCTAAACCTTGACTGCATATTCTTTAACAAGACTTTCCATGGCAGCCCTCTCAGTTATACCCAACTTCTTAAGTTTTCTATTTCGTCCTTTCTCTGTGCAAAAGATACCTTTACAGCTTAGCTATGCCATTAAAAGAATTATTACATTTTATTCAGCACCTCTAGGGGTTTTGTTGCAGAGAATTTTTAGATTATCTAGGATGTCATATTGCTAGTAAGGGAAGTTAGTATTTTTAAATAAGCTATGCAAAGCAATTGTGTATTATCATCTTAATTTCCCTTTAAGATGGGAAGATTAAAAAATAAATAGGCTGCCATTGTTGACAATGGCAAAATAATTCTTTGAAGCAAATATCATGTAGTGGCTGCAAGCATGGACTCTTGAGCCAGATAATCTGGGATAGAATATAAACCCTGCCACTTACTACTGTGTGATCTTTAAGAAACCTGTGTTTCCTCTCCGAGCCTTAGCTTTTTCATCTTTAAATATTCTTTTTTTTTTTAAGATTTATTTTATTGTTTTTGACAGAGACAGAGAGAAACAGAGAGAAGGGGAAGGCCCCAGAGCAGTCTCCATAGTTATACGTCATTACCGTTTGACAGTGTTTAGTTCCACACAGGTGGACGGGGGCCATGCAGGGTGGGAACTGGGCTGGGGCCTCCTGCATGGGAGGCACACCCCCCCTTGATCCATGGGCTGAACTGGGCGGGCAAGAACTGAACTGGGTGTTCCCTCATGGGAAGCACACCTTGGTTCAGCAGATGGGTTCGTATGGTCTAGGGCCAGGGCAGGGATTTTGATCCTTGGTCCTCAGGGCTACAAAGTGAGTGCTTAACCTGCTGAGCCATCCTGGCTTCCCGATCTTTAAATACCAGTATTCTTAACATTGCCTACTTAATAGGGTTGTTATGATAATTAAATGTGTCAATACATATACACCTATAACAGTGTCTAGCATGGTAAGTGTTGGCTATTTTTATAATTTTGGGTGTTAATTTGTTTTCTATAACTGTTCTTGGAGCTCTTTCTCTTTATGCAAAAACTTTTGCCCTGACTTTTATATAGAAAAAAATTTAATTATTCAACTGTAGAAGCCATACATTATATTTGATGTACTGTGTTGCTTGGTTTCCTTCCTTTTGTTTTATGAATCAGTTTCAGGCAGAAAAAAACAACAACAAAACTATGGTTGCTTTCTTAAGTTTGAACTTTACATTGTCCATCAGTAAGTAACCTCTTTTTCTTATCAAAATAAATATTGTTTCTGTTGTATCTTAAAATTTATATTATCTTTTAAGAATCTCTTCTCCACACTGCTAATGAAAATCTATTTCTGTGCTATATTCTTCATCCAAGGAGGTAATCACCATCCATAATCTATTAGGAATATAAAGGATTTCAATCACTGTTAATTATTATATGCCTTTGGCCCAAACATTATGGAAGTAACTCTTTCCTATAGCCTTTCAATCTTTCTTACCTGCTTAACCTATCACATAATTGTCTTCTTTATTATGTGAAAATATTCCTCCTATTTTTCTTCAGGAGAGCATCTTTAGAAATAAGGTACCTTAGAGCTAGAAGGACCCTCAGAGATCATCTAATCTAGTTGTTTTCAGACATTTAAAAATATGGAATCTTTTTTCCCCCAGTGAAGATACATGCACTCATTTATTATACATGTGTGTGGGGGTGGGTATAATGGATCAGTTACAGTTACTATGGTTGAAGCAGGAAGCCCAAATTTGGCATTCTTAGACTTTTCTCCCCTAGTGTATCAGCGTGTAAACCTAAATGCACTCACTTAGCCCTAGTCACTACACAGGATAGTTCTGTAACTACTCATTTCATCTATCTCATAGATTATAGAGTTGATGAAACTGGCCTAGGTGGTAACAAAATTCATGCATACCAGCTGGCCAGATAAGGACTTGGCATGACTATTTACTAGTCCCATTTTACCATACTACCTTCCAAAGTATTTTTCACAGCCAGAGGCTGTAGAGCTGCTGCTTAGTGTTTCCTACAAACTTATCTAACACATTTGTCCTTGTGCTTGGCCTGCCAACAAGAGTAAGAATCTCGTTTTGCCTGGCAGTTGTTAATCCTTAAGAAGTTCTAGTGATAAACCTAAATAAGGTCTGTTAGGGACTGTCTCTTCCTCTTTAGAGAAACCATTTCCAATAGAATAGTTTTTCTGCAGCAGTGCAGTCCCTTGTGCTTTAGAGATTCTGTCAAATGCCTTTTCTAAATGGTCTTCTTGTGAAGTAAGAAAAACTAAAGATGAGAAATGCCTGCAGAGACTAAAGGCCATGTAAACTTTAAATGTCTTCTATAGACCATTTTATTGTTCACTCATTCACTTATTTAACTAATCAGGTATTTATTGATTGCTTTTTTGACAGTCACTGTTCTAACTGCTGGGGATTTAGTATTCATGTCAGTGTTTTCCATCAACTGTTTTCTCATTCTTTATTCTGACACTGGGCAGTCTCATCTGCTTCATTGCCTTAAGTATTTTTTTACTTTCTGTAATTGAGGTAGTGTCTGCCCCATGAGTCAGGGCTGGGTGGAGGCCTCCAACTTCTTGGCCACCTATCCTGTGATTTAAAATCCTTTAACACAAGGACTTGTGATGCATGAGAAATGCAGGTGGTCCTTACCCCTCCTGCAGAGATACTGTGTTCCTTAAAGAGGATAGAGGGTAGAGAGAAATTCCCATCTTCACATATTCCTGGAGTAGAGCTTACATAGTGTTGGTCTGAGAGGAAGAAAGAGGAAGTGGAACATGATCCTGTCTTAAGTGCCACAGACTCTCACTGTTCTTACCAAGATTTAGTAGAGATTTCTTGAATAAATGCTGTTTTATTTGTTGTATACTCTTAAGACAGTTCCTTGAAACTTTAAATTTTGGGGGTGTTTTGTTTGCTTGTTTTTAAATTATTTTCACCAGCAATGGCTGTTTTACTGGGGAGCAGGTACGTGGAGCTACTTTCTAGACATCATTACCTAATTGATTTTTGAGCATTGAGCCATCTCTGGAAAATTTCCTCTTAGTGAGTGTGTATAATCCTTTTGAGATATTGCTCAATGCCATCTGCTAATATTTAAGATTTATTTTTATAGTTTTTGACAGAGAGAGGGAGAGAGAGACAGAGAGAAGGGGGAGGGCCCACAACAGTCTCCATAGTTGTATGTCATTAGTTTTTATATATAGTTTCACTCCACAGGTGTGTGTGGGTCTGCACAGGGCAGTAACCAGGGTGGGAGCCTCTCACATGGGAGGCATGCCCCGCACATGGGAAGTAAGCCTGGGGTGGGAGCCAAACCGGAGGTCTCCCACATGGGAATCTTGCCCCCAGAGAGAATCAAACGGGGACACACCCCAGTTTAGCATATGGGTCTGCACAGGCCAGGGCTGCATTCGATCTTCGGACCCTGGGGCTGCAAATGGGCGCTCAACCCACTGACCCATCCTGGCATTCCTATCTGCTAATACTTTGTTAAGGAATTTTGCAACGGTTTATCAGAGATATGTGCCTGTAGTTTTCTTTCGTACTGTCTTTGTTTGGCTTTGGTTCTGGTTTCAGAGAGTGAGTGTTTTTCTGGAGATTGAGTGGAATTGTTTTTCATTATTATTTAAATGAATCCTATAATTCTTCAGAGAAATAATTGAGTTGGGAGATTTCATTTTGGGGGAGGTTTTGCTTTTTTTTTATGTAGGCTATTTTTGGTTTTGTTTTAAGATTTATTTTATTGATTGAGAGAAGGTGAGAGAGAGAGAGAGAGAGAGAGAGACAGAGAGAGAGAGACAGAGAGAGAGACAAGGGGTTGGGCCAGAGCAGTCTCCATAGTTATACATCATTAGTTGTGACTTGGTTTCATTCCACTCAGGTATATGTGGGGCCATGCAGGGCGGGAAGTAGACTGGGGCCTTCTGCATGGGAAATGAGAACCTTCTCATCTGGTGGTTACCAGTTGTATGGCAGTTCAGTATATGGGTTTTATGGGCCGGATGTATGATTGGAGTATGATGGAGTCAGGATTCCATCCCTGAACCTCGGGGTTGCAAGGCAAGTGCTCAATCTACTAAGCTATCTTGGCATCCCCTTGGGAGGTGTTTTTTTTGTTTGTTTGTTTTGTTTTTTGAACTGAACTGGGGATCTCACTGCATTCGGGAAGCACACCCCAGTTCAGCATGTGGGTCCACCTGGGCCGGAGCCGGGATTTGATCCTCGGTCCTCGTGGCTTCAAAGCGAGCACTTAATCCGCTGAGCCATCCCGGCTTTCCCGGGAGGTGTTTTTTTAATTGTTAAATTTATTGGGGTGACATTGGTTGATAACAATTACATAGTTTCCAGGTGTACCACTCTACACTACATCGTCTATGCATTGCATTATGTGCTCACCACCCAGAATTAGCTCTTCCTCTATCCCCATATTATATCTGGTGCCTCCTCCCAAACCCCCCTCCCGGCCCTTACCCTTACCCTCAGGTAACCACCAAACTATTTACTGTGTCCATGAGTTTTTGTTTCTTTGTTACTTTCAGTTTTATAATCCACCTATAAGTGAGGTCATATATGTCTTGATTCTTTCAGTCTGACTTATTTCGGTTAATAAGATAGTCTCAAGGTCCATCCATGTTATCACAAATGGCTGTATTTCATCTTTTCTTATCACTGAGTAGTACATTGTGTAAATGTACCACAACTTCTTTATCCAGTCATCTGTTAAAGGACACTTTGGTTGTTTTCATGAGTAGGCCACCATGAACAGTGCTGCAGTGAACATTGGGGTACATATATCTTTTAGAATTAAGGTTTTCAAGTTTTTTTGGTAGATACCCAAAAGACGGATTGCTGGGTTGTATGGCAATTCCATTTCTAATTTTTTTTATAAATCACTATACTGTCTTTCATAGTGGTTGTCCCAATTTACATTCCCACCAGCAGTGTATGAGGGTTCTTTTTTCTCCACAGCCTCGCTAGCACTTGTTATTCCGTGTCTTGTTGATTATAGCCATTCTAACAGATGTAAGGTGGTATCTCATGGTGGTTTTTATTTGCATCTCCCTAATTGCTAGTGATGTTGAGCATATTTTCATATATTTGTTGGCCATTTTTATGTCTTCATGAGAGAAGTGTCTGTTTAGGTCTTCTGCCCATGTTTTTGATTGGATTGCTTTTTGTTGTTTGTTTTAAGTATTATTATTTTATTTCTTTTTCTTTATTATTTATTTTTTCTCTAGCATTTTCTTTATTTTTTCTTTTTCTTTTTTTTTTTGTTGTTGGATTTATTGGGGTGACATTAATTGATATCAATTACATTGTTTCCAGGTGTGCAATTCTACATTACATTGTCTGTACATTGCATTATGTATACAGCTACTCAAAGTATCTGTCTCATATCAGGTGCATATTGGTAGATTTTTTTCTTTTTTAGGAATTATTAGCCTGTTTCATCCAAGTTGTCAGATTTGTTCTATTTACTTACCTTATAAATGTTTTATAGTATGTAGTGATATCCTTGGCTTTAATTCTATAATTGGTCATTTGTGTTTCCTCTTCCTTTTTTTTTTTATTACTCTTGCTAGAAGTTTGTTTGTTTTATTGATCTTTTCTAATAACCAGATTTTCATATATTTCTGCTCTTACCTTTTATTACTCCTTTCCATATATTTTACTCTTTTTCTAGTTTCCTTTAGGAGGGAATTTAGACTTGGTTTGAGACTCCTTTTCCTTAATGTAACCATTTAGTTCCATAAATTTTCCTTTCAGCACTACTTTGGCTGTATCCCACAGCCAGATTTTTATGTAGTGAGTTTTCTTTTTTGGCCAGTTTATTATATTTTTTATTTTCCTAAGTCTCCTTTATCCTGTGGATTATTTAGAAATGTGTTCTTTAATTTACAAGTGTTTAGTTTCTAAATTTTTCTTTTTCTGGTGCCTTTTTCTAATTTGATTTCATTCTGGTTATAGAACACACTATCTATATGAGTTGAGTTGTTTTCAATTTATTAAGTTTTGTTTGGTGACCCAGGATGTGGTCTTTCTTGTGAATGTTCATAGACACTTGAAAAGAGTAGGAATTCTGTTGAGTAGAGTATCCTATAAATGTGTTATCAGTTAGATCCTGTTAATTGACTTATGCATTCTTGCTGATTTTCAGTTTAATAATTTAGCATTTGCTAAACTTTTGATATTAATATTTCTAGTTGTATTTATGCCTTTTCTATTTTCTAATTTACTTTCTATTCTATTAATTTTTGTTTCATTTATTTTCCAGTTCTTTTGTGCATGAACAGTTTGTAATATTCTTTTTTCCCCTGGTAAAATTTATGTGCTCTTAAGTCTACTATTTAAAATTAATATTTGTATAATATATTTTTTTCTATCTCTTTGCTTCCAACTTAAGATATATCATCATATTTGAAGTAAGTTTCTTTTAGATAATATATAATTGGGTCATGGTTTTTTCCTACTCTGTCAATCTCTGCTTTGTAATTTATGTATTTAGTCCATTTACTATCATGTAATTATTTATCTTAAAGCTTAAGTTTGCCATTTTATTACTTCCTGTTTATGTTTTTATTTCATTTCTTTCCTGTCTCTTTAATAGATTATGTAAACATTTTCTAAAATTTCTTTTTTTTTTTCATTTTAGTATTTTTGAGAATATCTTTTTTTATAACTTTTTGGGTGGTTGCTCTTGATATTATATTTTATATATATAAATTATCATCATATATTGGCAACAACATTTTACCACCTTGAGTAAAGGATAGGAACTTTTGCATTAAGGGCTTTTACCTTTTCTCCTTTATAATTGTCTTAAGTTTTTTCTCTACATACATCAGGCAGCATATTAGATAAAGTGAAAATTTTTGCTTTAACCATCAAACATAATTTAATTCTGAAGAGAAGCATAGGCTTTTATATTTTTCTTAATTTTTCTCATTCCATTGCTCTTGTTTCTTCATCTTCATTTCCGGTTACATATACAACTTTTAGGCATTCTTTCAGTGATCAACTATTGGAGATAAATGCCCTTAAATTTTCTGGTTTTGTTTTTGGCAGAGAGAGTTAGAGACAGAGAGAAAAGGGGGACGGCCCAGAACAGTCTCCACAGTTACATTTCATCAGTTTTTAGACATAGTTTCATTCTGTGCAGGTGGGTGCAGAGCCACATAGGGTGGGAACTAGGCCAGGAGCCTCCTTCATGGGAGGCACACCTCTGTGAGTCAGGAGTCGAACCAGGGTCTCCTACATGGAAGCTCGTCCTGGCAGGAACCGAACCGGGGAACCCTCCATGGAAAGCACAGCACAGTTCAGCATATGGGTCCGCATGAGCTAGGGCTGGGACCCAGACTCAATCCTCAGACCTCGGGGCTGCAAGGCGAGCACTTAACCTGCTGAGCCATCCCGGCATCCCTAAATTTTCCTTTTTCCGAGAATGTCATTTACCCTTCCTTCATTCCTATAAAATATTTTCTCCCAATACAGAATTTTGAATTGACAGTTCTTTTCATTTAGCACCTGGAATATATTGTGCCACTTCCTTCTGACCTTACAGTTGCAGATGAAAAATCTTTTCTAATTTGAATTGCCATTCTTTATGGGTAAATTTCTAATTTTTTTTCTAGTTGTTTCAAGATTTTTTTTTTTCCCCCTTCTAGTTTTCAGTAGATTGATTATGATGTGTCTAGGGGTGGATTTGTTTGGATTCATTTTGTTTGGGGTTCTTGAATCTTGAATTCTTGAATCTATGTTTTTGCTTTTTGCCAAATTTGAAAATTTCAGCTAGTATTTCCTCAAATAACTCTTTTAGGGATTCTAATAATAGGATTGTTATATCGTTTTTTATTATCCCATAGGTCTCTCTGAGGGTCTGGTCATTTTTTTTTTCTGTTTTTTGTTTGTTTGTTTGTTTTTTCTGTTGTTTTTCCAATCTATTTTCTCTCTATTACTTAGATTGCATAATTTCTATTCATGACTTGAAATTCATTTATTCTTTTTTTTTCTCATCTTTATTCTTCTATTAGTATATATATCCAATTGGTTTTTATTTCTGTTTCGTATTTTTACAATAGTTACATAATTTCCATTGTTTTTTTTTATCTTTTCTTTGCAGAAATATTATCTTTTTCAACATTTTTAAAAATAACTGTATTCATAATGGCTCATTGGATCATTTTTACAATGACTACTGCAAAATCCTTATCAAATAATTCCAGCATCTGAGTCATGTCTGTGTTGACATCTCTTGTTTGTTTCTTCTTACTCTTGTTGCGATTTTCCAGACTCTTTGTCT
Organism: Craseonycteris thonglongyai; assembly: GCA_004027555.1. Taxonomy (NCBI): domain Eukaryota; kingdom Metazoa; phylum Chordata; class Mammalia; order Chiroptera; family Craseonycteridae; genus Craseonycteris; species Craseonycteris thonglongyai. The sequence goes on along the minus strand of PVKE010012436.1, from coordinate 6,221 downwards.
GATGAGTGATCCTGGACATTTTGGGCAATATGAGACTACCATATTCAGTCTTCATTACACAAGGGGGTCATTCTGTTAGCGAATGCGTCCTGGCCTGCTTTTGTAGATTGTGGTTCTAATTAATGCAATTTGGTTTCCAGAATCTTTGCATTACTCTTCTGGTCTACTTCGTGTGTGTGTGTGTTTTATCCTGAGACCTAACTGAAAATCATACATGTATTCCACACTGTAGTTGAATCTTTAAACCTTTTCATCTTCTACTTTTGGCCATTTTCACATGTGGTTCATTTTTGGGTATCTATCCAGGACTTGATTTCAAGGAAACACAAAAAGGCTGAGAGAAATACTTGTGAGAGCTAAAACTATAAAACTTTTAGAAGAAAACACATGGGTAATTCTTCATAACCTTGATTAAGCAATGAATTATTAGATATGACACCAAAAAAAGCACAAGCATCAAAAGAAAAAAAAAACGAATAAATTGGGCTTCACAAAAATTAGAAGCTTCTGTGTATCCAAGTAGGTGATCAAAAAAGTGAAAAGACAACTTTTAAAATGGGAGAAAATATTTGCAAATTATATTTCTGTAAGGGTCTAGCATCCAGAATATAAAAAGAACTCTTAGAACTCAGTAATTATCTCAGATTATCTGCCCACTTTTAAAAATGGGCAAAGGACTTGATTAGATCTGTCTTCAAAAATATACAAATAGCCAACAAGAACATGAAAAAAATGCTCCATAGTACTAGTTAGTATGGAAATTCAAATCAAAACCACAGTGAAGTACTACTCATTCCCACCAGGATGGCTAAGTCAAAAAAGAAAAAAGAAAATGAATGTTAGCAAGAATGTGGAGAAATTGAAACTCATACATTGCTGGGGGGAATGTAAAATGGGTATGGCTGCCATGAAAAGGAGTTTGGTCATTCCTCAAGAAGTTAAGTAGTATTTCCATATGACCTATTGATTTAACTTCTATGTACATATATACCCAAAAGAATTGAAAGCAGATACTCAGATATTTGAACTCATGTTCATGGTAGCATAATTCATAGTACCCAAAAAGTAAAACAATCCAAATGTCCATCAGTTGATAAATTGTAACATAGCCATATAAATGGAATATTTTTTAACCATAAAAAGGAAATTAAGTGTGGATATATGGTACAACATGGAATAACTTTGAAAACATTATGCTAAGTGAAAGAAACCAAACAGAAAAGGTCACACTGTTTTTTTCCATTTATATCAAATACCCAGAATAGGTAAATCCATTGAGACTGAAAGGAGATGAGTGGTTGCTAGGGCCTGGGCAAAGGGGAAAGGGGTACTGTTTAACCCTGTGGAGGTCATGGCTGATTTGAGAGATACAAACAAATTATTTTCTTATTGTTACAAATATTGTTACATATATTGTGTGCATAGGTTCAAGGTTATGACTTGCTGCTAATTGTACACAACTAATGTTAAGCCATAATGTTTAAACCACCAGTTTGGCTATAACAGGTGTTTCATAAGGTTGTGTAATATTTGATAGTAAATTGTATTGCTTATCAAAATAATTTTGCAAGGGTTGTGAAAAGTGCTTATACCTTGAGCATAGCAATATTGTTTGCAATGACTATTTCAAACTATTTGCAAAGCCAACTATTGAAAATTTTAATTAATTAATGTTAAAGACGTTTTGTGATTATATTTTTGCAATACCCATGTTTCTATTATTTGGTACAATTTTTCTTTAGATTTTTATATTTCTTGGTTTTAGTAATTTCTAGATTGTAACTGAAAATAAATTTTAAAAATCATGTGTTTTATTATCTTTGCAGTGTTTTTAAATTTTTTCTTTAACATTGCAACACATATTAGTAATAAATGTATCTCTTGGATACATGTGACCTACACTGTAATTTTTTTACCATGACCTCCACAGGGTTAATATGCGTAGGTATAGTATTCTTTAGGTGTGATGAAATTGTTTTGGAACTAAATAGACATGATGGTTGCACAATATTGTGAATGTACTGAATGCCCACTGAATTGCACACTTTAAAATGCTTAATTTTATTTTATGTGAATTTTACCTCAATAAAAAGAAATGAAAAGAAAACAAGGAATTCCCTAGCCAAGCTGCCACCTTCTTTTCACCTTTCAGTGTTTTGTTTCTTTAAAGTTTCACTTAGCTGGAGGTATAGGGAGAAATGGGTCTACTCTATCCTGTCTCTAGAAGAGTACATTAGACTTACCTTAGTAGCTTTTTGTAAAGATTTATGCTTGCTCTTCAACATGGACCAATTTATAGAAATGGAAGAGGATTGGGACAGTGAGTTGCCTCAATATAAAAAATATTCACAGGTTATTCCAATAGGAACCACAGTTATGACTCACTATTTGAAGCACATGCTCTCCTGCCATTGATGTGTTTTACAAATAGCCATTTGACTCAGTCTGACCAGTAAGATGTACAGGGAAGCTCTTTGTAAGCTAACCTTCCAGTGAAGGTTATTCTTTTAACATTATCAGGTAGGGTATAAATTTTCAAATTGCTATGAGCATCTTGCTTATAGTGCACAAATGTAGCAACACCAGGAATGAAGATGGAACATACCCTGGTACTTGATTACATCTCTTTCTTTTTTTTTTTAAGATTTATTTTCATTGTGTTTTTGACAGAGAGAAGGGGGAGGGCCCAGAGCATTCTCCATAGTTGACAGCATTAATTTTTCACATAGTTTCACTCCACAGGTGGGCGTGGGGCTGCTCAGGGCAGGAACTGGGCTGGGAGCCTCCTGCAAAGGCCCCGGCAAGAATTGAACCGGGGGCACTCCCCAGTTCAGCATATGGGTCCGCATGGGCCGGGACTGGGATTCGATCCTCAGGCTCCAGGGCTGCAAAGCGAGCGAGTGCTCAACCCTCTGAGCTATCCCAGCTTCCATGATTACATCTCTTATCTACTGAATTAGCCAGCTCTGGAGCCTATTGTACCTCTGTACTTCCATTATATGAAAAAGTATATGTCCATATTGTTTCAGCTCTGAGTTTTGATTCTAACTTGTAACTGGAAGCTATCAAACTACTATAGCTAATGAGTAGAAATTAATAGTGAAGTAATTAGTAACATATGTTTTCTAATATTTGTCTTACAGAAATAATACTTCACTGAACATGTTGGCATATAGCCATTTCCCCCAATATTGGATTTTATTTTTCACTCAGGTTAGGATACTAGTAGTTAATATTATTATTGCTTTTGTATAATATTTCCAGATTGGCTTTTCTAACAGATTATATCTGTCTACAGTATTAGCAGCAATTAAGTATTATTATCTTACTTGTTAAAATTTGTTTTTGGATTGTAATAATTTTCCACTTTGATTTCTTTTATTACCAAACACATTTATCATTTTTCTGTTTGTATTTATTAGTTACATAATTTTATTTCAAAAAATTATCATGCCTTTGCACCACAACTTAGTAGCTATGTAACTTACAGAAGTTATATTTACTTTACTAAAACAGCAGGATGATAAATAATGCCTACATGAAAGAATTGGTACGAGGTTAAAATGAGCTATTTTTCTACAGTTCTCTGAATACTTTTATAATTAAAATATGAATCCTTTATTAGCTTACTACAAATACATTTCACAGTTTTTATTTCCCTCTGTGGGGTTACTTATTGTAGACACACAAGTTTTAAATCAGATTTAGTCGAACATGTCACTTTTGAGTCATAATTTAAATGTAAGAATAAACAAGATGAATGATACAGATACATATATGAGTTAATATGGCAACAACATACAGTTACAAAAATTCCATGATAATAACCTGAAAGCAGAAGAATTTTCAAAGTTGTTTTTCTTTTTATATCTTTATATTTATTATGCACTCTTTGAATTAACTTGTCTAAAGTCAGACTTTTTTTTAAGTACTGAATAACTTCTAAAGTCTTCATTCTCAAAAAAGTCATTGATATGGAAGCAGTTGCCAATTTAATAGAAGAAAAGAAAAGCCCAAGAGATTAAAAATCTGAAAGTGTATAGCCTATCATTGTTAATATCCTTTTATTTTCCTTGTAGAAACATGATCAGGGGCAAGTTCTGTTGGATATAGTCTTCAAGCACCTTGATTTGACTGAGCGTGACTATTTTGGTTTACAGTTGGCTGATGATTCCACAGATAACCCAGTAAGTATAAGCTGTTCATTTTCATTTTAGTTTTTTCTCTCTGTTCATAATATAAAGTCCTTTTTGATTTATACTGTTCACTGATTTAGTAAGTTTTTAATTTGAATAATTAGAGGTAATTCTTTTTCTTTGTTCCTCATTTTCTTTATGTTTTAATTTGTAAGGTTATTTTCTTAAGGTTTCTATAATATAAATGAGTCTAAATCTAATGCCAGTTTATGTATTTGTCTCAGACAACTAAAAAGTAAATGTAGGGTATGCCAGGATAGCTCAACGGTTGAGTGCTTGCCTCGTAATCTCGAGGTCCAGGGTTTGATTCCCAGCCCTAGCCTGTGCCAGCCCTTATGCTGAACTGTGGTACAACTGGTAATTGCCAGATGGCGGTGAAGGTTCTTGCCTACCATGTAGTAGGCCCTCATTTTGGTTCCTACCCTGTGCAGCCCCACATCCACCTGTGTGGAATGAAACCGTATCACAACTAATGATGTACAACAGGGGTCTCCAAACTTTTCAGCCCAAGTGCCGCATTAACTATCAAACAGCAGTTTGGGGGCTGACTACACACTCGAGGTCCAAATAAAAAAGAATCAAAACATAGATGTTGTTTTTAATTATTTATTAAATATTATTTTATTCAGTTATTATTTAATAACACATTGATACACTACACATGAACACCTGTATTAGTGGGAATGGTGAAATTGTTTCCTGGATGCCAAAATAGCAGACATTTCTGGCTTTAGATTTGATGTCCCTAACATCAACAGTGACCTGAGATTATCATCAGACAAGTTCTTTCTCAAATTGTTCTTCATGTATTTCATTCTTGAAAATGTTTGTCCACACAAGTATGTTGTTCCAAAGATTGAAAGGTGCCTTGATGCAAAAATTTTGACATTAGGAAAGTCTTCCTTGGGCAAAAACTGGTAAAAACCCACCAGTCCTTCTTTGAACTTGTCCCTAAGGAGGTCATTTGCTTGCAACTCAATGACCTCCAGCTGCAGTTCATCTGGGCAACTGGCCACATCTGCTTCAAATGGGTTTTGAAACAGTCTTGCTTCTGCTGCCTTTGAATCCAAGTCAGAAAACCGCTCCTTAAACTGCAGCTGGAGGTCTTTGATGATCTTGCATGCAAATGACGTGGGGAACTCAGCTGTTGCTTCAGCCATTAAGACCTTGCACTGCTGAAAGTGTGTCAAGTTGTTGGTCTGTACTTGTTCCAAAAACAAGACTAGTTTAGATCTGAAGGCCTTTAGGTGGGTGTATAGATCAGAAACTAGATTTTTCTCTCCTTGTAGTTTTAGGTTCAGAAAATTTAAATGACTAGTTGTGTCTGCAGCAAATGCCAATTTCCATACCCACTCTTCATCAGACAGTAATGGCTGTGGCTTGCCTTTACTTTCTAGGAAGTCACCTATTTCCTTTCTCAATTCAAATACTCTGCTCAGAACTTTCTCACCGCTTAGTCATCTTACTGCTGTGTAATATGGTAAATCTTGCGATTCTGTGTCTGTATCTTTCAACGTGTCTCTGAACTATCTATGGTTGAGCCCATGTGACCTTATTAAATTCACCATCTTCACCACAGGATTCAGTATACTGCTAATGTCCACATATTTAGCACACAAAGCTTGTTGGTGAATAATACAGTGCAGGAACATTGGTTGTGGAATGTTTTTCTCATTACACATCTGCTTCACTTGTCCAACCAAGACTTTTTTTATGCCAATCATGTTCTTTCCTCCATCAACAGTCAGGCAACTGAGGTTAGTCCAGTCCAAGTTATAATCAGCAAATGTTTTTTTCAATTCATTGAATATACCGGTATCCTCTTCGGTAACAGTGCCATACATGCTATGTAGGGAAGCCAGCTCTTGTGTTATGTTCATGTCTTCATCCACACCTCTAATGAACACAAGCAGTTGAGAGGTGGAACAGCTGTCCAGCGATTCATCCATTGCAATTGAAAAATGGCGAAACTTGCTTGCATTTTTTGCTATTTGAGTCACAATGTTTTCACCCATGTCTGCAACA